>PVKU01011806.1:0-40422 GCA_004027475.1 Anoura caudifer | reverse complement strand
AGAATAAGTAGCATAAACAGTGGGCAGAAAATAGACAGGGGTAGGGCAAGAATAGTGTGGGCAAAGTAGAAGCTAAAGAACTTATCAAACATGGACATGAACTAAAGGGGGGAATGTGGGTGGGGGGGTGTGCAGGGTGGAGGGGAATGATGGGGGAGAAATGGGGCAACTGTAATAGCATAATCAATAAAATATAATTTTCAAAAAGAGTTAAAGTATATTACCCAAGGCACACAGGTGACACCCTGAGTGTCTAGAGTCGAGTCCAAATCTAATACAAAACTCATGCTCTTGAGGCTCAGCTGTAAGCTTGTAGAGAAAGGCAGTTGGGAAAAGTTAGCACTGACTGATAGAAACATCAGGAGTTTTCTTTTCCTGAATTATAGTTTTCAAATAATTCGAAACTTTTCAGGTCCCAGTTGCTCATTCTCCCAGGCTATTAGAGACAGCCTGCAAGCTGTACACATTCAGTAAATGTGCAGACCTCTGCTACACATGGTAAAGGTCAAAAGTATGAAGAAACTTGGATTCTTGTGGTGGACACCAGGATCAAATTTCACAGGCAAGAATCATTCCTAAGCAGTACCACTGCACACCTTCTTACACCTTAAGAGAGAGACTGATGAAAGCAGCCGTGGGTACCAGAGAGGTAGATGACAGGCTAGGAGAGGTGGAAGGAAGGAGTGGAGAGGCTTGCACAAACAGATCCATATCTCCCATGAGGAGAGAGAGAATGGTTAATCACATCCAGCCAGTTGTTGCCAAAATGTGGAGCAAGCCCAGTGTGCCAGATCTCTGATTTTTTTTAATCTTCACCCAAAGATATGTTTTTTGTTGATTTTTTTAAGAGAGAGAGGAATGAAGAGAGAAACATTGATGTGAGAGAGAAACATCAATCAGTTGCCTATCATACACACCACAACCGGGATCGAACCTGCAACCTAAGCATGTGCACTGACCGAGAATTGAACCTGTGACCTTTTGGTTTACAGGACGATGCTCCAACCAAATGAGCCACCTGACCAGGGCCAGATCTCTGATTTTTTAAGAGACATATGAAAGACTGATTTTAATATGCAATCTCCCAATTTTTATGTGTTGGCAACTAAAACTCTCCAACATTCCATAGACTGAACTCAGCCAGCAGGTGTCCGGTTTGCAAACTCTGCTCTGAGGACTTGTCAGGCCAGTCTGCAGGTTCTCTGCATGGACTCCGCAGGGGAGGTCTCAGGGAGTGGAAGCCTTGAGACAGGGCTTCGTGGTAGATGGAGAAGAGAGAGGAAAGGTGAACTTATATTTTCTAGACTAGATCCCACCCTCTTGCCTCAGGCCTTTCTCAGGCAGGCCTACCAGATTTCTTCTAGATAATTCCTAATTGATCCTCATTTCTTAATTTAAATAGCTCTGCCTCTAGAAAGCCTTCCCTAACTGTCCCACTTTCAGCTTTAACTCCATACTGTTCTGCACTTGACATCTATACCCCTGTCCTTGGCACTTGTTGTTCTAATTATCTTTTTGTCAAGGACAGTTTTATTCACTCTTGGACTCACAGCTCCTAATAGGGTACATGACACATAGTGACACAAATATTCCCTGAATGAACATGTGCATGAGGCTTTCAAGTAGGGATCAGTGTGGAGAAACAGCTTGAACCAAGTCCCAGGGGACAGTAACACATCTGCCAGCTCACCTATGTCCCTTTGCTCTTCTTTCTCTTGCAGCAAGTCAAAACCGTGAGATTTCAGAATTACAGCCCTCCTCCCAGCAAACACAGCACCTCTGGGAAGCCTGACCAGCCAGCCACCCCCAAGGGATCCCTGCCAGAAGCCAGTACCCTGGGCCCAGACATGACCATCCTATGCACCCACCGAAGCGGCTGCCATTTACAGCAGACAGACTCCCGGCGGAAATCAGCCTCCAGCAAGAACGTGGCCCCAGCATCTGCTGCCTCAGCCACACAGACCGTGTTTCCCAGCAAATGAGTCTACAGGTGGCTCTTCCTAGACCCCAAAGAGGTGAATTGCATTTAAATACAGTCTGCCTCCACTGAGGGTGTGCTGCCATTCTTTGGGTACTGGAGCCTGGGCCCTTCCTTGTTCTGCCCACTTTTCCTTGTCCTCCCAGAAAGGAAAGATGGGAGCAGGGATTCCTGCCCTGGGTGGGAGGAGAGATGGGGTGGCTTTCCAAAATAATGACCTGATGTGGCAAGGCCCACTGCTCGGACCAAGGAATGGGAGACCATCCTGCCCACTCTGCTCCTAGCCTGGAGTATGTGACCTCTTGCCTCATGCTCTATGTACAATTTCTACAGTGTCCTGAACAGGGGCTTCATCCAGGGGTGCCCCCAGGGTGGGAATGTTGGCATTCCTCCTTTGACCTCATCACCATGTTCTCAACAAGCATTTGAATGATTCTGCCCCCTTCTGGGGCCTATGCAGCGGCCACTAGTAGCCACCATAGCTGGTTCCTCCAAAGAGTCCCAATCCTGTTGGCAGAGGGAGACTTTCAGGGAAGGGTGTGAGATGGATGCTTTGAATACCCTGAAACCCTCTAAAACCAAAGGCCTTGCTCCAAACAAGAAGGTCAGAGAAGCTGACTACCGAGTATCCAAAGACCACCACAGTCTAAGCTTTTCAGTCCGCTCTCCCACATTTAATCTTACATGTGAGGGGAGCAGGAGCCATGTAGCTGTGGTGTGTCCCTGTGTGGGGACTTGTAAGGGGGTTGGGTTCAGATAGATACCCTGTTTGCATTGCAATGTTCTTTACTTCCTCTGCTTTCCTCTCACTTGGGGCAGACTAGCTGTTTCACCAATTGAAGGACAAGACAGCAGTGTCAGTGTAGATGCCAGCCCATGGCTGGGGTGGGGGCACTTCCTAGGCGAAAGTTGCCCTCACAGGGACTGGACAGAAGAGGGTGGAGAGGAAGAGGAGAAGGACAAAGGGGAGTGGGGAAATACAGGAGAGACAGACAGCAGGGAGATGATTGGAAAGAAAGCATCAGGAAAGAAGATAAAAGAAGAGAGATTGGCCTTGACATTTCTAACAGAGTGGGGGTGGTGATAGGGTGGCAAGGAAAAAGGACAGGTGACCCCATAAAACTAGATGACCCCACCAAGAAAGGGCTGCAGTGAGCGGGACCACCTGAACAGAGCTTTGTAAACAGGGGTTAGAGGGCATCAGAGCGAGCTGAGGCAATGCTGCGAGACAACCCATCTGTTCTCATTAAACTTAATTGCTGTGATCTCACATTTACTGCATGCCCATCAATGTGGACACTTCAATGCATAAATGCCATTGCTGCTAAGGCTGGATACCATATTAAAAGGGCAGGTCTGATTAGAACTTCCCCTTCTTGAAGAATTTCCAGTTCTTCAAGACCCCGGCATAAAGACATGTATTTTACATACCCACCCACACACTTGACAAAGAGAATCGTCCACAGATTTTTCCAGGCCTTAATAAGACAGAAACAAAACCACAATGCTGCCAAGGAACAGTGCACATATGTCAGACCTTTGTCTGACCCCTGTCTGTGCCTCAAAATCTGTATGGCCGACTTCAGACCTCATTGAGCTGAATAATCCACATGGTGAGATGGGGAAAAGGTAAAAGAACACAAAACATGGTATGACTTGTCAAAAATATGAGTTCCTGTGCCTCATCTTTACCCAGAAAAAGCACTGTTGATAAGTTTAGCAACCTATTCTACACCCAGAGTGGTAGGTGTATGACAGTAGCAATGGATACAGTTAATTTTTAACCATTGGGGCTGATAAGCAGGTTGTTTGGGTGTGATAAGATGTGATCCATGCCTTCCAGATGAAACGGAATATTCTTCCCATTGTCCACTATCTCTGTAGATTTACCTCTTCGAGAGCTGTAAACAACCTCAAAGGCTGGCCAACCCCACCCATCCCACCTCTTCATCCACATGCAGCATCAAACAAAATCCCATCTCTGTGGAGTCTTATGAGGACTCAAAAGGGACAACAAGGTGTTATTTCCAAGGAGAAGTTGAACTCACTGGTGCCTCCAATCATGTATCCTACCAACACATTGCAGACGTTGCCTACAAGCCACACACCACAATGATTTCCACTATAACATTGTAAGGCAGGAATAACTGTCCCCATTACAGAGCCAAGTATACTGAGGCCTGAAGAGTAACCAAAGATAGTGGCAGAGCGAGTTTGATTGCTGCCCACACCCCTGAGTTCAAGCTACCTCACTTCAAAGCCCACCTTGGGGACTATGCTGTAGGAACCCAGGATGCTGGCGTCTGAGTGCACAGAGGCAGCCTAGTGCTGGAGTTACAAATGGAAACTCTGCTGCACACAGACTGGGTGCAAGTCCTCATTTACCCCCTCATAGCCATGTGACATTGGGCAACTTGCTTAACCTCTGTGAGCCTTCCTTTCTTAAATAGAAAAGATAGTAGTGCCAACCTCACTTGGCTATTTGTGAGGATTACCTAAGAAGATATATTATAAGGTGACTTAAACCAATGTGGCACAGAGTGAATGCCTAACAAAGGTTAAACTTGAATGTTTTAGGAAGCAAGCCATTGAAATTCCAGATGAGAAAGTCTAAAATCAGGGCACATCCAGGGCCGTAGGTGTTAAAAGGAGACCAATGTAGCTTAGTTGTGGAAGTCATAGCACAATCTAAGCCACAGGTAGCAATCACAAGGCCCATGGGCCGAATCCGACCCTCCACCTTGTTTTATCTGCCCAGCACCTTGTTTCTACCCGGCAGCAGTTCTGAGCTCCTTGCCCCTAGTTAAGGAGTAGTTACATTTATACAGTCCTAAAATCACATTCGGCCCTTTGAAGGCAACTGCGAGGCTGATGTGGCCCCTGGTGAAAATGAGTTTGACACCCCTGATTCTAAGCTGAGTACTGGAGGACAATTAAGAGTCAAATAGAGGAAGGGTTAAGAGAAAGGGTATCCCACAGAGGGGAGGAACCATTGAGTGATTGGATTTAAATGGAGGGATCCAGACAAGCTCTTAGAAATCTTCCACTCCTTTGTGGAACATTCCAGGGATCCCAGGAAGAACCCTAGAACCTCACATCAGAAGCCAAATACTCCATCCTGTAGAGCCCTATCCCCCCCAGCTGAGACTCAGAGTCCCAGGAAGGGTGCCCCTTTGCCCTGTGATCAGACCTGGCACCTCAGCGTTCAGAAAGCTGCTGAGGGCAAGCTCTGATGGGGGCGGGCAGGGGGACATCTGCAACATGAAGGAGGGTACAACCAGTTGAGGGCAGACTCTGAGGTCCATACTGGAGAGAAAGCATCATGACCCTCACTTAGAGTTTGTCTCCGTCTCTCCTTGCGTGGTACAAGGTATACCCCCTCTACCCTTCACCATTCCATACACAGGGCTTTTGGAGCCAGAAGAGTTTAAAGCAATGCCCTACCTGTGACTCGGTGAGATGCAAAACACAATATGTGGCCCACTGACTTCTCTTTAACTTCTCCCAACTTCTCTTGAAAATTCAGAAGGTCTGTGCATACTAGGCCTGAGTAACATTGCTCAGCAGTGCAAGGGAGGCTAGGGTCAAGGCTGCTTCTGTTAAATAGATATGCCCAGGCTTCACTCAATTACATGGCCTGCCCCTGAATTGGGCACATTCCCCTAGAGACTTGTGTGCCTGACTTCATCTCTCAGAGTCATCCTAAACACCTTGTAGTGGGCCTCCACCTGGGCCCCAGAGCGTGTGGTTTGTAGTTTCAGTGTGGGAACCCGGCATCTGTGTTTTCAACAAGCTCTCCAGTAATTCTCATATTTCATACCAGAGCTAACATTCAGCAGGAGTATAGCCACATTAGCTGTTAATATATTAAAACAGGCCCATACTGATAGGTAAATCGTGGTTGCTCTGAGCTCCCCAAGGTCTCTCCCCATTCCTACACCCTGGCCCCTCCTCCAGGCCCTTCCCATCACTCTACCATCCTAGAGGTAAGGCTAGGTGCAGCTGAGACCTCAGGTAATAAAGCCCTTCTTCATTCTGATTGGCTGGTGCCTATGCCATACGGGTTAAATATCTTGACTGTTGCCCTATTGTAAAGAATAAGGCCCAGAGAGTCCTTCAGAGGCTGAGAAGACTGCTGTCAACCCCAGCACTCTTCCCAACCCCCACCCTGCCACTATCCAGCCCTTGACAATCACCTTCATCAGGCCCTTGTCTTAGGAAAGGAGCTGACTTGGAGGGTGGGCAGTTCTCTGTTGGCCAGTCTACCTTTCTCAGTTGATACTTTCACAGCCATAAACAATGTCCTTCAGCTTCCCAGTTCCTCTGACCTTGGTTTAGCAGGTATGGGAGTCATTTGTTGCAATAAGATGAGCAGGCATCCATCCTCATCCTCTCACCCATCTACGTCCACACCCATGAGCCCCACAGCCTCCATCCTGGGAAGAAAGCACTGTGGGCAGGCAGCACGGCCAAGGCCTACCGAGTATCTCCAGGTGGAAGATAGTGCTTAGCAAGCGGGGCTTTCTGGGGGCCAGCAGCTGCTGCTGATGATAATTCTCCTGTTTACATCTGAGAATAGAGACCCCCGTTCTTCCTTTGGCTGGAAGAAGGGAGAGTTTGCACTTTCGACAGCCCCTCAGGTGACCATAAAAGACAGTCGCTTAGGGAATATGTTTGGCAGGCAGGACCAAATCAGAGGAGTTCATTCCAAAGATCCTTGCAGCAGATTGAAGTCATTGAGAATCAATTTTGCCTGGATGTTTGCTTGAAATGCAGCAATGGTAAATGCTCAAGCCATCTGTTTGCCAGGTCACAGTGTTGTGTCCTAGACCAGAACAGAACAAAGTGTTCCCAGGAAGCCCTTCTGCCCACTGGCCTACGCTTTGACAAATAGAATGCAGCAGAGGTGGGATCAAAGATGACGAAGATGGGGGGCGTGAAGGAACATTACAGATCCACCCAGCATCCACCCACCCACCCATCCATACATCCCACAACAGTTATCCATCACCCTTGCTGGACCAGGCTTTGTGAGAGGCAATGGGGAGACAGTGGCTAACAGGATAGATGATATACATGTGGATCTCAACAAGTGTGGTTTCTCATTAATTTCTTCTGCATTTGAGGATCCCTTTCTACTTTTCACCCTTTTTAAATTAAACATCATATATATTTATATAATTATATAGGATCATAAAACAAACAACTACACACCTAACACCTCAGCTTTTTAAAAAATAACCATTATCAATACCATTGAAGCCTGCTCTGTGCTTCTCACCCTTTCTACCCCTCCTCACCACTTTCCTCCCAACCACTGTCCTAAACTCGATGCTTACCACTCTCTTATAAGTTTCCCTCATGGATACCATACGGGATCTTCAGTGAGGCCCAGAGTGGTACCAGGCACACACTAGTCAAAGCAAGTATTGCCACCTGAGGCCTTAGACACCCCTCCTAGATACCCGAACTCCCATCTGGCTTCCATCACTGGGATTCTGAGACTTTGATTCATTGCTGGGACTTGAGATTTTGCTGCACCAGCATGTCTGATTTTGATAGATTCTAGTGAGAGGGATTTTTACAAGAATTCTTCCAAATACAGCTGTTTGGGGAGATCTTGCTGCTCCTCAATAGAGAAAATGTGGGTTGGGGTTGAGCCCAGATAGCTTGAGTACAGGGTGTTCCTGGCAGCTCTCCTCTGAACCTTGCCTGACACCTCTGGGTAGCTGATTGCAGAAACCAGAAGCAACTCCTCAGAATCTGCAACTCGAACAGATCTTGCTCTTGGTGGTGGTGGTGGTGGTGGTGGTGGTGGTGGTGCTGCTGCTGCTGCTGCTGCTGCTGCTGCTGCTGCTGCTGCTACAGCTGCTGCTACTAACAAATTCTCATAAATGTGAAGTATGCAGGGAAAATCTTTTTGTCTCCAGACTACAGATCAAAAAACTGAGACTGAGAAGGTGTCAATGCCTTGCTTAGGGTCAGAGGAGTAGTATGAGATAGAAGGGAGACTTTTTAAAAAAGTACCTCTAACCCTTCATTCAGCAATAATTGCCACCATTGACTGACCACCTACTATGTGCCAAGCACTTTACATACATTACTCCATCAAATCCTACCAACCCACCAAGGAGAGGTACTGCTGTTATCCCATTGTAGAATGAGAATTAAGGCTCAGAGGTCAAGTGACCAGTCCAAAGCAATAAGGACTAGAACCCAGGACTCTAAACCCAAACTTTAATCTTATTTCAGCATGTCCCTCTTCTTCAATGGCAACTATAAACACTTAAAATTGTTGAGTTTGGAGTGGATGGACAATTGGGCATGTAATGCTGAGACTACAGGCATGAAGATGGAGATGGGGTTGGGAGGATGGTTTAACTCAGAGGGTCAAGCCCTCCAGGAAAACTACAAGGGTCTTGAAGCAGAGATGGGAAGGCAGGTAACAGACTGTTCTATACAGAGAAATCCAAAAAGCAAATCTACCCCTGCTGCAAGGGCAGCTAGACACAGCAAAGCAAATTGAAAAAAGAACCAAAGCTTACAATGTGGTTCTGGATCATTGATGTCAAAACAATGAACATTGTGCATATTTTGCATTCCCTAGATCTCTTCCTCTTCACGAGTTTATTTCTGATTTTGCCTATCCTCACTCTACATGATACAGAGCAGAAGAGGATACAATTTCTAAAATGACCCTGACTTTCATCCTCTTTGTGGAAACAAAAAGGCTCAAGAGCTGACATTTACCAGTGTTCCATGCTGGTATTTATCCAAAGTTCAAAGGCAATTGCTTTGGGGGGTAAATACATACCCACAAATGTGAGCTAATTATGCAAATAGGGTCACTGCTGGATGGGCAAGAGCTGCAGCCTGGTAAAGACTAAAGGGATGCCAGCCAAGACCCAGGGAAAATGGCAAAAGGCATCTCAAAGGCCATTTTGTGTGTCCTCAGCTAATGGCATTAGAATCAGTGCTAGTGTGACCAACTGGCTTGATGAAGGCCATTGTCAGAGTTTGACTGCTATAGAGTTTGTGTCCTGGAGGCTAGAGCATCCTAATGTCCTTCCCAGGAAAACAACAACTACCAGACCATCCAAGAGGATGGTGAGAGCTATTTTCATTCCAGAGACCCTCACAAATAAGCAAAAGCAAGCTGGAATCAAAATACAAGGAGGCAGTGAAAATGCCTAGAGGACCAAAGAGGAATCAAATAAAGATCACCTGCAGAACACTACACCCAGACACCTTCCCACGCCCAGCCCCCAGTTCCTTGGGGGGTGATGTTTCACCTCTCTGTCAAGGAGAGCTAGAGAAGTGCATTGCATGAACAGGACATGGCAGTCACAGCTGGATAGATAGTGCCAGCTTTCATGATGAGGAACAGAATAGTCAGTCGAGGGGAGATACTGTTTGGAAGGGAAGACTAATTTTAGATATCAGAACCACATTTCTGAAAACTCCATTTGCACATTCTATTTAGGAGCTGAATTCTTTTTTAAGCTTAAGTTGTTTTTAGAGGTTGACAAGCTTGATAGCTTAGTCCTTCATCATGGAGACCTCCAACAGAGGACTAGATTTGAAAACATCAGTCAACAAGGATTCAGGTGGTAGCTAAGCTCCCAACCCACCAGAGCTTTACAAGATATGAAGGAGCAATGTAAGCTAGGATAATGCGGTTCAGGACCCAGTCATCTGGGGTTTTGTCCCAGCTTTGTCCCTAGCTCTTTTTTTTTTTTTTTTTTTGACAAATGACTAAAGGAACTTAGAAAAGTCATACACATTCCTAAACCTGTTTTCTATAAAATGAAGATCAGAATCTCCACCACATAGTTCTTGGCAGGATTAAATGGGATCATGCATATACAGCTCTGATTGTGGTACTGGGTGCATTGCATGTTCAATGAGTGGTAGTTATTACCAATAAATAGATATGAAGGCACAATTCAAAAATAGTGTAATAAAGAGCTCTCTCATGCAGCAGAAGTGAGAGAGTGGAGCCACAAAAGGTTTTTATTGTCAGGAGAGCTTCACTGAGGAGAAAAAGGTTCTGAAAGATGATAGGTAGCATGGAGAAATGTTATGTGGAGAGAAAAGCATCTGGGTTCTGGAACTCAGTATCCCTGAATTCAAATCCTGGCCCCACCATTTCTTGGCTCTGTGACCTTGGACCAAGTTAACTAACCTCTCTGAAACTTTCTTTCCTCATCAGAAGAATGAAAACAATAGTAGGCACTTCACAAGAGTCTTGGGAAGATCAAGGGAGATAGGTAGACCAGATGTCCATGAGCAGAGGAGACTCTAAAATTGGTTGGTGTTGAAGGAGTTTGTAGGTATGACAAAGATTTGAGTGCAGGTAAGCAAGAGAAATGCTGACTACAAGGACAAAATCTTAGTAGCTGCCATTCATTAGATGTATATTAAGTGCCAAGTACTAAGGTAATCCATAGAGGGACAGTTACAGGGTGGTAAAGAGTCCAGTGGGTCAGGAGACCAAATTTTTCCCCATGTCATCATGGGGAAGTCATTTAACCTCCCCAACCTTTAGTTCCCTTGCTTGTAAAATGCAGGTACTAATTATGTTTTCCTTGAGTGCTTTGGTGGGGATCAAATGAGATCATGTTCATAAAGTCACTAGCACAGTGCTCAGCATATAGAAAATGCTCTGTTCCCTGGCTGGTATGGCTCAGTGAACTGGGCACCAACCTGCAAATCAAAGGGTCACTGGTTTGACTCCCAGTCAGGGCATATGCCTGGGTTGTGGGCTGGGTCCCTGGTTGGGGCCTGTAAGAGGCAACCACACATTGAGGTTACTTTCCCTCTCCTTCTACCTCCCTTCCTCTCTCTCTAAAAATAAATAAAATCTTTTTTAAAAACAAAAATGCTCTGTAAGTTTAGTTATCATTATTATTTTCATGCATTTTCTCCTTTGATCCTCACGACAACCCCATCAGTTAAGCATTATTGTCCCCGATATAAATAGATCAAGCAGCTGCAGCTCAGAGAACCGATTGCTTGTCTAAGGTCACTGTGAGGAAGTAGTGGGGCCCACTCTGGAATCTCAGCTTCTTTGTGCTCCTCACCTTTCAGATAAGCTGGTGAATGGTACCAGGGTTGAGGCAATGTGACAGTTATTGTTAAATACATCTATGCCATAACCCTCATCTTTCTTTCCTCTATGGTGGTCTCTGCCGTGGCCTCACCTCCTCGCCTGTTGAAGATTTCCAGTTTAGGGCTCTCTGTGACCCTGGACACAGCCTGTGAGCACATTGGCGCTGCCTCTTTTGGGGACTTGCAGCTTCACAAGGTTGGCGACGGGCTTATGGAATGCCCGTTCTGATCTGCAAATAGGTCTGACCCAAACAGGCTTCCAGCTGGTTTCAGAAACAACACCTCCTTCTTGGTGACAATTAACAGAAATTAAGTGTCCCTGGCACTGTTTGTAATTCAGAAAATGCATGCGCTGATTAGTCAAACCACTACTGGACATGTCATAATGACCAAGGGCCTCCCGGCCAACATCCTACCTCTCACTTCATCTCCAATTAAAGTAGCAGAATGTTTTCTTCCTGGGTAGAAATTAATGTCACCTCATTCATTTTCATTTCACAAATATTGATTGAGCATCTACTGTGTGCCAGGTTTTGTTCCATGTGGTTGGGGTACCTCAGTGAACAATGGAAGGAAGGTCCCTGCCTTTGTGAAGGAGGGTAAATGGTAGACAATTAAACACAGAGAATTATTTCTATATGACAGATGTTACAAAGAAAACAAGGTGATGGGACCCAGAATGGCTGAGAGGTATGAGCTACATTAGGTAGGGTCACCAGGAAAGGTTCCTCCAAGGAGGTGACATTTGAACCAAGATTTGAAAACTAGGAAGGAACCAGTGTGGCAAGGTGAACAGGAAAAAGATCAATATGCCAAAGAAATTCATTTATTAATCAAACATTTTTTATCATCCAATAAATATGTGTTGCATGAATAAGTGGCAGATGGATGAATCCTCTTTTTGCTGCCAGGAAGGGCCTTCTTAAGATGAATGAACATGTGGGTGATGTCACAAGCATTTTGCTCCAGTCCCATTCCCATCTCTAAAACAAGGGGCCTGGCTCCAGCAATAGCTTTCCAGGACTGCAGGATCTTAAGAACTCACCTTCTTCCAAAGCAATTGGCCCTCACAGCTCTTTAAAGCAATGCCCTCACAGCCGGTCAAAAGCAATCTGTCATTCTTCCAGCAGTCAAACTGATTGTTTGGAATTGCATAGACATGAAATGTCACATCGTTTGTTATTATTAGGATATATTTATTCAATTTGCATGCCACTTATTCATTTGAAAATACTTATTAGTTGCTAGTTATGAGTCTCTCTCCACTTCCTCTTCCTCCTCCTCCTCTTTCTTCCTACCCTATACCTCTCCCTCTCTTCCCCCCACCTTTCTCTGATACAGAAGATTCCAGGCTATAGAATTGGAACACCTCAGTTGTATTTCAAGTGTGACTCACTCTGTGACTTTGGGCAAGTCACTTCACCTCTCTGAGTCTCAATTTTCTCATCTATAAAATGGGATTTAAAAATAAAGGCCATCACACGACAGCCATATAAAGTAAATATTGAGACAGCATTATCCTCATTTTGTAGGTTAGGACGTAAAATTTTAAGAACTCAATTCAAGAAACTGAAACTTAGATTTTTAAGACAAAAGAAAGTTAATAATGGGTATGACAGTGAGCCACTTCAATAATCTGTATCCACCTAGAGTGTTTTCCATTAAGATAATTAAGAAGCAGGATCAAAATAATTAGACTTCAAGATGTCTCTTAATTCATAATAATACCTGTGAGCCAACAATTATAGACTTTTGCTATGTGCCACACATTGTTATATGCTCTTAACTTACATTGACTGGTTTAAAAATCTCAACCACAACCATACAAAGTCAATATTGTTACTATCCCCATATTACAGATAGGGAAACTAAGGCCTAGAGCAATTAAATAATTTCCTCAGGGTCACACAGTTAAGAATTAGAGTTTGGGAATAAAATCAGGCAATCTGACTCAAGTCTGCACTGCTAACTGCTTGCCACCTCATTTAAGATGTGATGGAGAACTTTCCTGCAGACATCCAAGTTTTCTATTTCAAATAGACTTGTCTTCTGAGTGCTCAGTAAACAAAGAATTATTACCTGCCTAATCTGAAAGCCCCTGGCCAAGAGACCCAGCATTAACAAGGGCTGTTACTCAGCACTGTGTATTACCAGCCATAAGTAAATTCACACACTGATGGGATTTTCAGAGACCCATTAAAATGTAAGTCAATCTTAAGAGTTGAAGTTCCTTCTACATCTGGAAGGTCAGATTCATGTGTGGCCAGCCTTCCTGTGGCAGTTACTTCCTTATTATTTCCCTGCCTATGCACTCACTCAGAAATGCTACATCACAATAAATGTAGTTAAAAGAGCAAACAAACCGCACACTACTCCCTTGGGATCCAGATGCAGTAATCTCAAATAACCTTGCCTTCTGCCTCCAAGGGACATTATTCCAGCTGCTAAAGCCAGGCCTGATCCACAGTTCAAAGCCTCCACTTCTGGGCCCATTGCAGTTTTAATGCCTGACCCATCTCCAAAAGCATGTACCCAGCATCAGCACCGGCACCAGCTTAGGCACAGGGAAGAGAAGCAGGCTACATCTAACACAGGTGCCTTCCCTTTTAAGGACTCAAAGTCAAGAATAGCAGTATGAACCTCCTGTCCACGTTTGGTGGTGTTCAGTGAAGACAGCATAGCTCCAAATCCTGTGTGACTTCTTGACATGGGGGCATGTGGAAGGCAGCCTAATAATCACAGACTTTGTGTTCATGCTTGCTTCTCCCACTGAATGTAAAGCAGCTACCTGGTGCCTCTGCCAGCTCTTGCTTGCTGTCATGCTGAGTGGGACACAGCAGCCAATTGAGTCCATGCCACGGGCACTTGTAAGCTCTGAGAGCACAAGGAGCTGTTTTGATTCCAAATGTAGTTGCCTGCTTGAAGGTTCAGGGCTCTTCCAGTGCCCCTGTTTCTGGAGCCATGGATTACAATGCTGCCTTTGGAGACTAGGGGTTCGGGAAAGACTCCCCAAATTGATGTCTCCCATAAATGTGGCTGACAAGATCTGACTGTCCCATGCCACACAGCCAAGAATGAGGCTGTGATTATCACTCAAGTTTCCCCAAAGAGAAAACTGGCCTGTTAAATCAGCAAGAGCCCTTGGTGAGAAAAGAAACTAGGCTTTACATGAAAGAAGTTGGGCAGAAGATGGAAAACTCCCTCTCCTACTCATTTCCTGTTTTACTGGGCTTTCATGGGAACTCACTTGTGGAAAAACTCTTAGGCTGGGTCTTTTAGACGGCAAGTCTTTCTAAATGTTATTGGACCAATTTTCCATCATTTTAGGTTTCTCCTGTCCCGCTTCAGCATGGTCAGGTGGGGCTTTACACTCAAAACGGCCAAGAGCCAAGTACTAGCAGCAAAGTCATAGGGAGCAGCCAACTCCACCCACTCATACCACCTGCCCTCACCTGGACTTGTGCACCTGAGGTGTTGGCTGCACCTGCTGTGACCAGGCTCAGCCTCCGGAAAAGGGGTCAGGGGCTGGACAGGAAGGGGAGGACATTGATTACATTTTCTGAGGGATGATAGAGATGAAAGTTGAGTTTGGTAATCAAAATAGAATATTTGAGGCCTCAGAGCAATCCTGGGGGCTTGTGGATTTTAACTTTTTTTATTTTTGAAAGAATTTCAGACTTATGAAAATGTTGCTAAAAATAGTACAATGAAGTCCTGTATACCCTTCAGCTAGGCTCCCTTGATATGAACATTTTACTGTTTTGATTCTCTCTTTCTTATATAGGTATATAAGAATTTTAAAGAAGTAGAAACTTCCCAGGATGCATTCACACACAAAAGATTCTGAAATTCTTTTTCCCCTTCACAGACCCTGCCTTGGTAATCTTCCCAGGAGGAGCTAGCAACAACTAGGATATTTACAAGAACAAGTGACCAGATTGGATGGAAACTGCTCAGTGGAGAGTTTATGCATCCTGTGATATTGCTTGGACATCAGGGATGGTATAGGGATACTAATAGGCTGGCCTCCAAGACAGAAGGATAATAGGAGAAAGAACTAACACGTTTCCACCCACAGTATCAATGGGTGGTGGGCCAGGATAGAGAAATGCAAGTATGTCATGTGTTGTTTCAGATTACTTCATTCTGTTGTCAAAGCCAAACTTGATCTTGCCAATTTTTCACACCTTGGCACCTGACACATGAATGACTGGACATCAAATGCCTTTCAGCTCTGTGACTGGCCTATCTCTCCAGCTCAGAATTAGAGCAGTGCAGGAGAGAGCAGAATGTTCTCTGGGCTGTTCAAGCCAGACAGGCCAATGCACCTTCAGTGTCCCTATCCTTCGCCCCCTCCCCTGCCCGATTCCCGACTGAGCATCCTATTCCCTCTGCCACATCCTCATCCTTTTCCATTCCAATTCCACTCTGTCACCTCCCACCCCACACCAACACCTTCAGATCCAGAGGGCTTCTGTTAGTACATCCTAGTCAAGGAAACAAGGACTTGCTACCTAAAGAATCTCAGATAAGAAAAATCCACAATGTTATAAGAGAGATGCCACAGAAAGCAATGCTTACAGAGACCATTTCAGGTCTAAAGATAGAAAAATGCATTATTTTTTATTCAGAAATAAGTCATCTTAAAGGACAAGTCATTAGTAGATAGTCTACCCCAGTTTTGAAAAAACTGTATAGTTTTAAATTATCTGTGCTAATACAGATAAATGCAACTGACAAGTACCCTGAGACTCTTTGAACCATACATTTTGATCTTCTCCATTAACTTAAGACATCCATAAGGATTTCATTTTTAAAAGCACCTGTGCCCTGATTACCAAAGACAGTGACAAGAATGCAGCATCATTTGGGTCTGCTGGTTGTTTTCAAGTTCAAGATCACAATTTGGCAGTGAAGCATCCTCAGGCTTTCATCAGGCCTGCTTGTAAGCAGGAGCACCATCAGCCAAACCTTGAGCAGAGTAAGGACTGGATTTTGTGGTTACAGAAATGTTTTTCTTCTACGTGAAGCCAGCACCCATCCCTTCATGAGATGAGTAACTTAGACTTCTTAACCACACCCCTCTTTTGGTTAACCTTAGGGGAATGCGATAATAAGCAACAAGAAGCCCCAAAGTATTGGCTTTACCTGACAAGTGGTCCATGAGAAACCAAGAGGTATGAGGAGACCACAGAAAGGATGATTCAATGATGACATCTTCTCAGACATGGTCAATGATGGTACTGCCAATTGTCAGTCATCCCTTTTCTCTGAACCGCTGGGACTAAAATTTTGTTTCCATTTCCTCTGAGATGAATTCAGGTTTGGTTGGCTCTTCATTAGCCTCAGCAGCAATGAATATAGAGATGCTGCCTTCAGATCCTGGAATCTACTTGTTGCTACCATGATGCTTTCCAATGCACTATACATAGGTTTCAATGGCTTCATTTTTTTCCAGGGTAAAGTCATTGAATGTAGAGTTGGAAGGAATTTTATTATAATTGATGATACACGGACAGGTTAAGTAAAGGCAAGCCATCTACATGAAAGCAAGTTCTAGAAACTGGGGGAGATAATATAACTTCTAGTCCCCAGAAACCAGGACACCATCCTGGCTAATCACAGCCCTCTTGCTCAGGCTTTCTTTTTACACTGACTCCCAACTCATATTTAAAGCAACTGGAAACCACCTCTCTTAGTTTTTCACTTGCTGGTTTTGAAGTGTCTGGGAAATTTCCAGGGTTTATGGTGGAAGGTTTCATGGAGAGTTAGCTTTTCCTCAGAACCTGCTTAACCAACCAACCAAATATTTTCTTAAAAACACAAAATGAAGACTCTGATTTCTTCCCAGCCAAACTCAGAAGGTTAAGAAAAGCTCCCTCATTTCCTAAAGTTTTCACCTCTAGACTGTCATTTCCAGCATATAGTTTCCAAATGGTCATGGGTCAAAAGGTGGTGAAAGTGGAGGTGGTGGAGGTGGTGGAGGTGGTGGAGGTGGCAGCAGTTATGTCGGTCATGGAGGTGGTGAGGAGGAGGGCAAAAATGAGTTATAACAATCAGAATGTCAGCCCAGAAGTTTACCCCAGGATAGTGTGCTAACCATGAAGTCTGAGTTTCATCTTCTGGGGTTGTTGCTTATTACTACATGTTGGGGCAGCAGGGAGAATGTGTTGTTTAGGGAAAGAAAAAAAGAGGAAAGAGAAAATGAAAGGGGAAAAAAATTCCCTCCTCATTGGAAATATAAGCAAAAAAAACTATAGACTCTTCTTGTATCTCTGCTTGTTTTATTTTTTTAAGTACAGTGTTTTTCATAGACCTAAAGAGAATCTTTGTGAGGAAATATGTGTGCAAATACTGCTTATAAAAAGAGTATGATATGTTAGTCATTATGGACTATTGTATAAATAAATCTTAGATAATATAAAATATATAAACATATAAAAATTCATTTTATAGGGTAGTGTATACTTAAGGACTTCCAAGCTTTTCATATATTTGTTCCAAAATAGAGAGTTCCAGGTCTGGCAGCTTATTTCTTAGAATATGCCCCTGTAAAGCCAAGAATTTTGCTGGGGTTTGTTTGTTGTGTTTCTGGTGTTGCAATTTGTCATGTGTATGAGTTACTTTGCAATGTCTGTTGTTGCATGTGTGTTGGTGTTGTTTGCCCACATGGAATCATCAGAGATCTGTCCCACATGGAATCATCAGAGATCTGTGTCACACACTGCGTCTCCGAAAACCAAATGAAACTCTCTAGTGAGGAAAAAAACACACAGAACATTGCCTTCACTCTTGGGTACCTCTCAGAGCTGGGCCTCTGACAGCTTGCCGTAAGTCTGAGGAAATGGGAAGTTTAACATCAGAGTTATCTCTCGCTTCAATATTTGGTGTTAAATATCTTTTCTCCTGAGAAGGAGGCACGTGCTTTGGTTAAGTCTCTTTTATTCTTGGGTTTGACATGTTCTAGAGGACACCAAAAGTCACGGCCCTGAACCACCTCGCTTTTGAGACAGCTCTCCACTCTCCAGCATCAGATTCCCAAGAAGTGTATCCCTGTGCTAATTCTCCGTGTTATGTTCTGTGATTCGTGATAGACTCAATGCTTCAAAGCCCAGAGTTTTCTTTGGGTATGTGGCTCTAATGAAGTGTTAAGTGTGCTCTTTACCACCCAGGCTGATCAGAAGGAGGAAAGGGGAAAACAGGCAGGTGGCTCCCTTGCTGGTGCAAGTCCGCTCGCACCTTTTACATCAGCTGAGACACAGGGGCCAGAAACTGGTGCATGAAATGCTGCCTGTTCTCCACGCAGGGAGATGTCGCTCCTGCAGAAGTGGAGAGATTACTCAAGACTCCTTTGGCAAAAATGCTTGTTGTTCCCAGCTGTAAGCTTGTGAAGCCTGATATATGCTTTAGTAAGAAACAATAAAACAGGTTTATTTTCATGTAATGGAGCTGTCTCTTGGGCCTGTTTTTTTCAGCCACTGGCTTGGAGAGGGGAGTACTTCATCACAGATTAAACGTCAGCATTGAGCATTTAATTTTCCCAAAGAGCTTTGGTTCCTGGCAGCTGCTCTGGACATGCAAAAAGGAGGCCTGGGAGAGCAATCACTTTGTCAGAGGGGAACTGCTTAGTTCTGGTGGGGATGCCTGGGAGTAGGGGTGACTGACAGACACCTAGCCAGGCTGAGTCCCCTCCACAGAGCAGACCCCAGTTTGTACAACCACGAGGATCCAAGAAGGCCTCCTGGCAAAAAGTCTTCTCTGCCTGCTTAGCGCAGAGGTTAGGAGCACAGCCTCAAGACCCAGACTTCCTGTCACTTACCAGTTGTGTGGATTTGGGAAACTCACTTAACCTCTCTGTATCTCAGGTTCAATTTCTGGAAAATGAAGATGTAATAGCATCTACCTGAGGGATGGATGTTAAGGGTTAAATATCTTAAAACATGAAGAGTGTTTTGAACAGTGCTTGGCACATGTAAGCATTCAAGAGAATTGGTGTTTATAACCACAATATTTGCTATATCCACCAATCACCCATATTTTTTAATTTTTTATTAAATTTATTGGGGCGACATTGGTTAATAAAATTATAGGTTTTAAGTGTACAATTCTATAATACATCCTGTATTATATTTTTATTTACTTAATATTCTTTCTTTAATTGACTTCATTTTCATTGAAAATTTAATTAAAACTTCATATTTCAACTGTAAATGGAAAACCAGTATAATGTGCTGCGAACACCAGGTAGTGGTAGAATAGCCCATACACCTGAGTCTTTGTGATGGGAGACTCAAGAGGTGGAAAATTTTAGTTTAAGGTAAATAATTATAAGCCTGGTAAGTAATGCGTATGTTAAAGCTTTTGTTTCAGAAACTAGAGATAAGGCCCTCCCTGGCTCCTGAGAGAAACAGCCAACCTCCTGGGGCACTGCGAAAGATTACCACTGGGGACAAGTGGAGGCCTCTGGGCCATTATATTCCAGAGAAAGACAGATGATCACCCACTCCTGGGAACAGCTAACTGCCCAGGGGGAGAATACTGCAGTTTTTTAATCTAATTTACCCTGAATTTCAAAACCCCTCACTGCACTTCGTTTATTCCGTTATAAAAACGTTGGCCTGGAAAGAAAATGTAAGATGGTCTGTTAGGGTATGAACCTGCCATCTTCTCAGATCGCCAGCCATCTGAATAAAGCACCCATAAAGGTTCACTCCCTGTCTCTGCTTATTGGGTTTGGTAGTGACAGGCAGCATGAGCTCCAGTGTCTTTTCCAGTTTCGCTTGCTATCTGCCAGGCACTGTGTCTTGACTGTTAGAATCCTCACAGCCCTATGAGGTTGCACTACCATTTTACAGATGAGGAAACTGAGGCACAAAGAGATTAGCAAATGTGTCTATAGTTATACTGTTAGTATATGAACCAGACAGTTCGGCTTCAGAACCCAGGCTCCTCAGCACTATTCTGTAGGGTTGCCATAACAAAAAACAGAGGATTCTATCCACCTGATAGATGGTGGGTGTATTAGTTTCCTATGGCTGCTGTAACCAAGTACCACAACAAAAACATTCTCTCACGGTTCTGGGGGTTAGAAGTCCAAAATCAACACCTTGGCAGGGTACACTCTCTCCACAACCTTGCCTCTTCCAGCTTCTGGTGGCCCCAGGCCATCCTTGGCTTGTGACAGCCTCACTCCATTCCCTGACATGAGGGTCACATGGCTGCATTGGTGTCTCTGTGTCTCTTTTGTCCTCTTCCTGTAAGGACACACCCTAATGACCTCACCTTAACTTATGTCCGGAACACCCTATTTCCAAATAAGGTCACATTTGCATATACCAGGAGTTAAGACTTCATCATATCTTTGGGAAGGGGCAGGGAAGAGAAACGATTCAAGTCAACCAGAACAGTTGCCTATAGTTGCCTATTGAAGGTTTTGTTCCTGAGTCTGAAGATTTCCCAGGCGAAGAGAGGCATCCATATCAGCAGCTCCCTGAGGCTTTCTGCTCCATGCAGTCAGGACTCAAGGAGTCTATTGCTTCTGTGTTTCGGTGACACTTAGTGCCCAGTCCAGGTGCTAACTAAAATTAACCACCTCCTGCCCCATGACTGGTGCTTTGGGGAAAGGGGCTCGCAGAAGCAAGCCACATGATAATTCATCCAGCTTCCCAAACATTCCTTGGGAAAGGATGGCAGTAGGAAGATGATGAAAAAAGCAGACTTCCAAAACTCCAGGCACAGGAAATCCAGACAAAGAACAATCTTCACTGGGGGCATGTGTAAAGAAAGAACAACAGTAAAAACAGTAGGAGCAGGGATCATTTATTTTCATCTATTTCAGTGAAAACCTAAGGAGAATGATCCTTCTACTAAGAGGGTTTTGAGAGGAGGGCAAGGGGAAGTGAGGAGTTTTCTTGCTCCATCAAATAGAGATGTCTTTCACTGAAGGGGCTGCGGAGAATTCGTAGGGCTGGGAGGTTCTCATCTTGAGTTCCCGGGCCAGCTGACAGATGGAAAAGGGCCAACAGCAGTGCACAGCCAGCCAGTCATCACACAGTGTGCCCTGAGGGGAGAGCCAGTGTCTGTCCTGGGGAGGTCACACAGGCTCATCTGCTACCCAGGGACCGCCACACCACTACCTGGTGGCACATCCCAAGTGCAGCTTCCAAGATCCACCAACACCCCCAAGTCAGCACACAGGGACATGCACAGCTCCACTGGTTCACCAAAGTCCCAAGTGACTCAGGGGCTAATCAGTCCTTGCAATTCCAAGAGCTGCTCTCCAGGCTTTTGGCCCAGGCTTCATACTTGAAACCGCTGCTTCCTCTGGCAACATCTTTTTTTTTTTCCTCTTAGGACTTCATATTTATAATTATTTTATTTCTTTCTTTAAAATGGGTAATGAGTCCACAATTCCAAAATTGTGGAATTCCAAAATTCCATGGTCCAAAATTCCAACAACAAGAAGGGATAGGAAGTAAAAAGTAAACTCCCCTAGAACAGGTGCCCCCAGCAACTCAGTTACCTATCCAGGGGCACGTAGTGGTGGCAGTTTGTTATCTACACTTCCAAATAAATTCTGTCTACACAAGTATATACATATATAGGCTTTTATGTAAACAATTTCATATTTTATGCTGTGCTCTTTTTCTCACTTAGAAATATATTTTAGGGGCCATTTCACATGAATATACAGATGATTTTTTAACTGCCCACATCTTACTATGTGTGCTGTCTGTCCTAAGTGTCTCACTGTAACTCAGTCTCAACTGAGCTGAAAACTTGAAGGGTCCCCAAGGAGCCCCCAAAGTGAATTCTGCATATGTCACATAGGCTGCATTTTAGGTCAGAGCATCCCAAATATGTCTTCCAAATGTGATACAATTCTACCTGTGATGTGATGACAGAAATGGAAATGGCCCATTGGCCAGTGATCTGCATTATAATAAGTTCCCCTTGGAAATACTCTTCATAATGTGACATTTTGGTTAATATACATACTTCCTAAGAACAAGTGAAATCAGAAATTTCTTCCCTTTCCTTTTCCAGAGTCTTCCACTAAGTGTTTTTTTTTTTAATCCTCACCTGAGGATATGTTTTTATTGATTTGAGAGAGAGACAGAAACAGAGACAGAGATAGAGAGAAACATCAATTGGTTACCTCCCGTATGCACCCTGGACCGGCGGTCAAACCCATAACCTTTTGGTGTACAGGACAATGCTTTAACCAACTGAGCCACCCAGCCAGGGCCCACTAAGTGTGTTTTAAGCATCTTACCCAGACTCTTTTTTTCTTCTTCTTCTTTTGAAAAGCACAGATTTGAAAAGCATCCAGGCTCACATAAACATTTAAACACACTTACCCATATTTTATATCTCTCTCTGGTGCCAACTCTCAGTGCAAAGGTCGACCCAGGCAGCAATGGCCAACAAAAGCACTCTCCATAACGCCTGGCGATGTCACACTCAAGACACATGGGACAAAACAGACCACAGAAGCCTGTCAATAACCACATAAAAGAAAGCCAAAGTTCTCAGATGTGATTGGTGAAACTTCCCTGCTCAAAAAGCATTTACAACCCAATGCCATCAATTTAATTCTGCACTATCTCTTTACAATCAGGGACTGATTATGAACAACCAATTCTCAAAACTCAGTGTATAAAAATTGCCATAACTGAGACTTGTCAAAATTATCTTTGTTAAACACTGGCAAAGCTGAACCTGATACAGTTCTGTTAGTGTTCCCTATGTCAATTGTTTTTTCCTATCAAGAGAAAGCATTAAATAATTATTTTCAGTTGAATCCCAACTGTTGCTTCTATTACGTTTATCTCTCTAATTTCAATATTTAATGTAGACACGGTATATGATACTTTTGAATAACAGGTATCTTGTTCTTTAAATGGGGTTGAAAGATACACTGATTCTGCCTGCTATTTTTATCAGGACTCTATTCTACTTCTCAGGTAGGAGGTTACTCAAATTTTTGTTAGTTTAACAGAGCCACTGACATCTGCCAGTTTTAATCTGTAAACTACTGGAAGCTTGGTTGTTTGAACATCAACTGGAAACAGTTTGTCATTTATTCATTTATTTATTTATTGTTAACTACTGATACTGTTTCCTACACATTCTGCATGAACCATCTAACACAGAAGTTGTTTTAAGTGTGTTTTGAATCTGAGAGCCGTTTCAGAATATGTTGATAGCTATGAACTCACTTCTCAAGGGAAAATAAAAATACATGCACACAGACATGCAAAATTGTGCATCCAGTTCCACAGTGATCAGGATCCATGGAAAACTATCAATGGACCTCAGGTTAAGAACCCCTGACATACAGTTAGAGGTTATGTCAGCTCCCATTGGGAAAGATGGCAACTTTGATGAATATAAATAATTAGGACTATAAAACAGGGGTGGGAAGCACATCATAACCTTTAAAATGTTTCCAATAAATGCGTTATTTATATACAAGAAAAAGCAGAGGTCATAAATGTTCAGTTAGTTGAGTCTAATGATCATACTCAACCACAGAACCAAACGTGTGGAATGTTGTCCTACCCCAGGGAGTGCCTCTGTGCTCCTTCCCAGGCAAGCCCCACCTTTCACCCGACTCCAGAGGCATCTGCTCTGCTGCTTTCCAGTCCCATAGAGAAGCTTTACCTCTTCTTGGACTTTGCACAAATGAAATTGTGTTTACTTTGTAATTTTCTTTTGTTCAACATCCTGTTTCTTGAGAATCATCTATGTTGTTATGTGAAGCTGTAGTTTATTCTTTTTACTGTTGAATAGTACTCCAACATAGGAATATTCCACAAATAGTTTATCCATTCTCTCATTGATTATTCCAGTTTTTGCTATTGTGAATAAGTACTATGAATATGTGTATACAAGTCTTTATGTGGGCATTTCACTTGGGTGCATTCCTGGAGTGGAATTGCTAGGGTCAGGGGATAGTTTGTGTTTAACTTCACAAGAAACTGACAATCAGTTCTCCCAGGTATTTGTACCATTTAACATTCTCACCAGCAATGTCTGAGAGTTTGTGGTTCCACATCCTCACCAATATTTGCCATTGTCAGTCTTTTTTATTTTAGCCATTCTAATAAGTATGAAATGGTAGGGATCGAAGCCTTTTAGTGTACCAGGCACAAAGGCTCACATGCCATGTCACTAGCACACTAGAAGAACTTCCTACCAAAGGCCTGTCTTTGCCTGCCTACAAAGTCCCAGTCCCAAGTTCAGTGACCAACAAGCAAAAAGCTAGGAATGCTGCTTTATCTCAGAACTTCCAAGGGATGTTCCAGGACTCTGGACTTCTTCACTGTCACATAGGGGGTGAGGTGGCAGGCACACAAAGAACGTGAGGACTGGGGCAGTTAGGGGGTGGTGACAAGGAGTAGCCTATCTTCAAGGAACATCAATTGCATCCATTTAGAAGTTTTAAGATAATCACTAAATCACAAACTGTAGGGATCACAAGGCTGAAAACAAACTCTGCAGTCAGCCTTGCCTTAGTCTAGAATGTTTCTCTTCACATTTTTTTTTTAATCATTATTCCTAGTGAAATCAGCAAGCCTTGCCCAGCACTGACAACTAGTAGGAATGGTTCAGAGGACAGAAAATGGCCCAGTAAACTTACAGCAAGTTCACAGTGGTCATACAATATGCAACCTTGAATTAGGGACTTTGAAATCACAGCACATAAAAATCAATCAAATCTCATTTTATGCATAGGTTACAAACTAGTGTAACGATCCCTGCAAATAAAAAATTAATCCAACACTGCAACTAAGTGAATAATAAATTGAGTTTACATAATTGCTTGAGCCACACCATTTTGGCAAAGAGAAATGTTCACCATCCTCAATAAGTATATTATAAAGAAATTGTTGTTTTGTGCATCGGAACGCCTGTATCTCATTTCTATGATTTGTATGCCTTTTTAAAAAAACACATGTTGTTATTTTTATTTTTCATCCTTTTCAACATATAACCATGTTATCAAACAATTCATAAAGAGGTGGTACTAGCCCTGGCCAGGTAGCTCAGTTGGTTAAAGCATCATCCCAATGAACCAAGGTTGTGGGTTTGATCACTCGTCAGGGCACATACAAGAAACAACCAATGAATGCATGAGTAAGTGGAACAACAAATTGATGTCTCTCTCTCTCTCTCTCTCTTTCTCTCACCTTCCTCTCTCTCTCTTTATCTCTCAAAAATCAATAAATAAAAATTTTTTAAAAGAGGTGATACTAGATGCTAAAAGAAACACACCCTAATCCAATTAACTTGCAACAGAAATCAGATACAGCAAACACTATGAAAGCCAAAGTTTTATAATAGCTAATGTTCACACAAATTTCACCCTGTGCCAAGTCCTGCTAAAAATTCTTTGTATTAACTCATTTAATTCTCACAACAATCCTATAAAATAGATCCACCTATTATACCCATTTTACAGATGAGCAACCTCATACCCAGAGGATTTAAATAATTTGCCCAAGTTCATACATTTATTAGGAAAGGGCAGAGGTCAGATGTGAACTCAGGTAGTCTGGCCCCAAAGTATTAATGGCTACAGATAACCCATATGTCCACGAATCCTGATGCTTTGTGTATTTATCTAGTGTGTCACAATGGTTATGGGTTTGTGTGCTCCAAAACAATATTCTCACTACCACTACTTTATACTTATTCCTGTGTGATGGTCTTAAATCATACAACTTCTTTAGGGAAGATCTTTGCTGCTCTGTACGACATAGTTGTACAATGTTATAAACACAGTCTGCTCACACTTCAAGACAAATGTACAAGAGTAGGATGATGGTGTCCTTTGCCTTAAAGAGTCTCTAGAAGAAAATTTTGCTACATATATCCCAGGCCAAGACTAAGTATCAAGAATATACAAAGAATTCCTACAAATTGGTATATAAAGGATTAAACAAAGAAGAAAATGGGCACAGGACATGAATAGGTAATTCACCAAAGAACACTAATGGCCAATATAAATATGAAAAATTGCTCAATGTTGGTTAGTAACCAGGAAAATGCAGATTAAGACCATCAGAAATCATTTTTTAGCCGTAAGAATGGCAAAAGTTTTTTAAGATCAAATGTTGTGGGGAACCATGGTGAAAGAGGTCCTCTATGCACCGATGGAAGTAAGAGTTAGCACAGCCACTCTGGAAGGCGACTTGGCTGAACCCAGCAAACTTTTAAATCTTTCAGGAGCCAGCAATTCCACTTACCAGTATCTACCAGGGAATAATGCCTACACATGCTCACAAAGAGGCAGGTACAACAATATCCACTGCAGCATTAAAATTTAAAACAACTTAAATGTACATTAATAGACATTGTCTATTAGAAGTCTCAGACATTGCATGGTGTAACTAAACCATGATGGTGTGAATCATACCATAATTAAGAATGCAATGAAAGATCAAGTAAATACAAACAGAGTTAAATCTCTCAGACATATTTTGAGCTAAATAAAATTGCGTGATGGTATTACAGAGTAATACCATTTATGTTTTGTTTAAAGAGTTAAGGTGCTTATGCTCAAAAGGGATTTGAACCAGGAATTCAGCCTCTTCCATTCAAAGGCCTGGTGATTACATAAGCTCCCACAGCCTAAATGTTCCTGGGCTGTTCTCTGAGACGAGCTCCACTCTCAGGCATGGGATGTGGTTCATTAGTCACTGTTCCAACTTATCGGGAAGCTGAAATAAAATGAAGCAGCCTACACAAAACCAAGAGTGTGGAGCCCAGAGAGCAAACATAGAAAAGGTGGGTAGAAACTGCAACCGGCACATTTCAGATCAATTGCTACAAAAAGGCTGAACCATCTGACAGTAAGAGTTGCTCCAAATAGGAATTGGGCATACTCATGCACTGTGGGTGGGAGTGGAAATTAGTACCACTTACAAATGCAAAGTCACTTGGCAACATCTAGCAAGATTTTAAATGGTCCATTTAAATGTACAAGTTGCAACAGTTAGCCAACAGATAAAGTCACACACATGCAAAATGACATCGCTATGAAGATATTCACAGAGCATTGGTTTGAATAGCAAAACATCTGGAAGCCACATATAGGTCCACAATGGGGATTTCTGAATAAATTATGGTACATTCATACTGTACAATGGAATCTCTGCAGCAATTTAAAATATTAGCTTCAGAAGTGCTGATAGGGCCTGATCACCTAGATGTACATTTATAAAACAAATGTGCAGAACAGTGTGTTTACAATTCTACTATTTGTGTAAATTATACACACACACGTGACATAAAAAAAATCTGAAAGGATAAATACCAAAATGCTAACAATGTTGATTTCTGACAGCTGAGATAACAGGATCCTGCTTTTTTCTTAGATAGTCTTACGTATTTTTCTTTTTTTTACAATGATTATATGACACTTTTATAATAAGAGATTAATCTATTTTCTTTTTAATTTTTGTATACCTTTACAAGCCTGTAATATTCTGTCTGGACTCAAATAAGAGGGGTTGGCTCTGGGGAGAATAGGGTAGAAAGAGGGCAATGATGGAGAAGCTCTTATACCAAAGAGGTCCTTCTAACTTTTGCATCACATGCATGGTCACCTGTTCAAAATCCTCCCTCCCTGGGCACATTCAGAGAGCCAAGGCTGTCAGGTGCTGCCACATATGCTGCAGAGGGGACTTAGAAAAGCAGCTGAGAGGCCAAGCTAATTGACCCCCATATTCATTCCTTCTAACTCAGAGGCCTTTTGATTCTTTCACTGAAGTGTGAGAAAGAAAGAAGCAAGTGAGAACACAGGTTAAAATTTGTGCATGAAATGGAACATCCCCTGCAAGTCTCCTGCAGTGGGCCGAGCACTCTGCTTGGGCATCAGAGCTGTGAGCCAAACAATGGTGGTCCCTGCTTTCAGAGACAGCACAATTTACCCATATTCAGGTGAATCCCAGTCTGAGGCCTTTTCGGGCTTCCTTCCTCTTCCAGAAAACCAAAGAAAATCCTGACCTGCCTCCTCTGCCCACCTGGACATCCAAGGGTGCCTGGTCCACACCAAGCCCTTTCCTGCCTGCTGCTCAGAGTGCCCTTCCTTCCACAGGAAGTCTGAGTAGCTGACTTGTTCCCATCTTTCAAACAGCAGGTTAAGTTGATTCCTCAGAAAGGCCATCCTTTACCCCCAACCCTGTAATTGCCTCTCATAACACCCTGTTTATTTCCTTCACTACTCTTACCACAATTGCAATTATTTTGTTAATTGATTTATTTGCTATTGTCTCCCTCCTCTAAGAAAACTCCTCTGTCCCATTCACTGTTGTTTCTGTAATGCCTATCACAGGTCTATGCACAGGTAGGAGCTCAGTAAATGTTGGATGAATTGCAAATCAACGTCAACTACACCTTCCACGTAAATCTTCTGTGGGGCAACATCACAAACGTTCCCAAAGCCTTTTACCCACAATGCCATGCAGCAGCCACGTATTTCAGCTTGGCTTCATCTACATATCTGAGCTTTCAGCATCCACATCTTCAAGGGGAACAGAAGCCTCTGTCTGCTAATCCCAATGCACTGCGCATTCAGATAAAAGCACAGAGGTGGGGAGAGGGAGGCAGTTCAAAAATATAATTATGATAAAATGAAGAAGCAAAATGTCAAAAAGAAATGGGAATCATCTCTGTTCATAATGTGCCCTCCGCTTAATGGATGACAAATTATAGCAATAACTCTAAAGATTTAATGGAAAAGTGTCCCAGGGTTGGAACCAGACATGGAACAAAGTCATGGCAAGAAGCTCTCCTTTTGTTCCCAAATTTGTCACAACTGTTTTCACAGTGATTAGCTGGACATAAAATTTTGTGGGTGAAGTAGCCCTTTTTTTTTTTTTTTGTATTTCCTTCATTCTTTAATTAATTTTCTTCTTTTTTTTTAACGAAGTAGCCCTTTTGAACAAGGACAGAAAGACAGCCAGGACTCATGGCACACATGCCACAGTGGCATCCTAGGCAGTACGGCACAGACAACAAGTGGGTAAAGGGAGATGGCCTTTCAATTTTCTTCTGAGACAATTAGCTTGGAGAAACGAGCAGTCACACAATAGAAGCCCATCCAAGGAACAACAATTAGGACACAGAACATTGGAGATCATTGTGCTGTATATTCACAGACTGCCCTTCAGGATCAGGCCCAGTTGTAAAGAATATTGTCCATGTTTCTTCACATGTCCTTCCTCCTCTCCTTGCTCCTAGAATGGGTTACCAAACAGACTAGCAGGGAATCCTTAGGAAACCGGTATGGGAGGTTTGCTCAGCAATGATGGGGATGGGGAGCAGAACTAAGCAGCAGCACGACATTGAAGGCAGAGGGGGTGGTGAGGAGTGGTCCTGTCCTTGCCCAACTTCCTGGATACCTTTGGAATTGAGTAGAACTCACTCTGCAGCTGCCAGTCTAAGTCTCCTGACTCTACTCTTTGCTCTCAACATGCTGGTGGATAATAAAACTGTAAAATAATAATAATAATAGTAGCACCAAAGATTCACCCAGTGCATTATTGTATATATACAGTGGAACCTCAGTTCTCAAACTTAATTCATTCTGCAAGGCTGTTTGAGAACCAATTTCTTCAAAAAACGAATCTCTTTTGACTGATCATACAGGTATCAGCATGACAGCGTTGCTGGGGAGAGAACAGAACAACTGAGATATTTTTTTGCCATGAACAACTTGGTCAAGAACTGAATTATTTGAGATGGAAGATGTTTGATAACTGAGATTTGACAGCACCCAGACAGAAAAACTTAGGAAATTATCCCTTACTATTGTGGGCAATATTGATAGAACTCTCATTCAAAATGCCCTGGCCAGGCCAAGCAGTAGCACATGACCTAAGCTAGGCAAATCAGGCTCCACCTGCTGAAACATCAATCCTCAGACAGGAAAGCAAAAAAATAAACATGTCTGGAGCTGACCAGACTCTCAGCTAGCACCCAATAATGCTCATACATCTTGTCCCTTCTGAGCTTAATTTCCAGTTGATTTTTTGATTCTGTGAGTTATCCCATAGCCTTCTAATGAAATCCAGCATTTGCCTGGATGTTAGTTTCCTAGGGCCACCAGAGCAAAATACCAAAAACTGGGCATTGCAAAACAAGAGAAATTATTCTGTCACAGGCAAATTCTGGAGAACCCTGGAGGCTAGAAGTCTGAAATCAATGTGTTGGCAGGGCTGGTTCCTCCGGAAGCTCTGAGGGAAGAGTCTGTTCCACGCTTTGCTCCAAGATTTTGGTGGTTTCTCATAATGGTTAGCATTCCTTGGCTTATAGATGCATTGCTCCAGTCTCTGCTTCTACCTTCACATGGCCTTCTTTCCTGTTGTTTGTGTCCAGATGTCCCTCTTCTTATAAGAACACAAGTCATGGAATTAGGGCCCACCCTAACCCATTATTACCTCTTTTTAACTTGACTAGATTGCAAAACCTCTTTTTCAACCTAAGGTCACATTCAGAGGTTCCAGGTGGACATGGACTTTGAGGGGACACTGTTCAACCCAGTACAACATGTGACCAAAAGAACTCCGATCCAGTTATGATCCAAACCACTGAGAAGAGTGGGTTCTATTTGAGGTAGGTTCCTTCATTGTTCTCATTTTAGAGAATTTGTTTGAGATCAAACGACCAGAAAAAGGCAGTTAAGATTCAAAGCAAAGTCTATGCCTGATACAAATGTGTTCTCCTAATCACTGCATTGTATTCCAGGCTGTGCCCTACTGGGAAATGCATTGATGGCTCTCCAATCTCCAACCACAATCTCCAACCACAAAAGGAAAATGGTTCACATCCTATCTGGGGCTTGGTATTCTCATCTCTACATGGCTGTCCTGCCTGCTCTTTACCTCAATACTACATGATAACCAGAGTCAGAAAGTCTGGACGAAAACCAGGAAGACTCCTGAAAAAATCAGAGAACTGCCTTAATTGTCTAGTCAGACATCCACATGGGTAGCAGTGGCAGGAAGAAACCAGCTGAGCTCTAGGTCAGATGGGCAGAGACAGCAAAATAAGGTAGGTGGGGTCTGGGACTGGGCAGTCTCTTCTCTGGAGGCCCAGGCAGCGAAGGCGTAAGGTTGGATGATCAGAGCACCAAGAAGTGTCAGGGCTTTTCCCTGTGCAAGAGTCTTGGTTGAATAAGGACCTAGATCATGTCAATAGTCCAGAGCTCTCTCACTGAGCCACCCTGTAGACTTTGGGACAGATTCAGGTCTTCCCAGAGCCTACAAAGAGTGAGGAGAGCCATATTCTTCAAAAACATTAGATCCAGGGTCTGTTGATTTTGAACTGAAGAGACTGTCTCTCATCTTTCAAAGGGAACCTCCCTATCTCTCTCTCTCTCTCTCTCTCTCTCTCTCTCTCTCTCTCTCTCTCTCTCTCTCTCTCTCCAAGAAAAATTCAGTGATCAAATTGCTCTCCAGGGCAAGAACATCAGGTCCTGGAAGCAGATACTGACAGGTGGCACCAGAGGTGGATCAGAATGTCCTAAGGTAAAAATAGAATCAATGAGCTTTGAACCTTAATCCCAGAGGAAAATCATGTAGTTAGAGGATGGTGTTGTTGGCATTTCTGAACCACTATCTGCAAAGGTTTCAATCAAGGGGGCTTCTTTTGTAATGTTTCTTACAGTTATAAGGGAACCACATATTCCTTATAGAAATAATAGAGAGAGAAATAAAAATTTAAAAAAATTACTCATTAGCCTACCATATGGAGACACTAGCTGAAAACACTTGTATTTGTATCCTTCCAGATACTTTTCTAAGTATTTCCCCCCAAAACGGTGTCTAAGGTACACAACTTTGCAATCTGTTTCTTTAACTTAAAAATGTATCCAAAATATCTTTCCATCCCATTAAATGTTATTTGACAACATGAGTTTTCATGACTGTATAATAATTCACTGTGTGAGACCCTCACTAAACATTTAGGTTGTCCAGATTGTTGCTATAATAACCAATTCTGTGAAATTTCATGTCACTGCTAAATCTTTGCATTTGATTTATTTCCTTAGACTAAACACCTGAAAATGTAATTACCAGGTCAACAGCTATGTAACACCTGAGGCTCTTTTTATACGTATTACTAAACCACCCACCAGGAAGGTTTTACTATGTCATGCATCTTTACCAAAAGTGTACTTTGCCACTTAAAAAATCTTTAAGTCACCACCTGTTCTATAAAAGCATCCATATCTCTGAAAGGCAAGATTTTTTTCCTGCCAAGAAGTACATTTGAGTCAGCAGAGGATTAGTTCAGTTATTCTGAAACCATTTAATTTCTGTCCTTGTGCCTAAGGTTACTCTTCCACCCACTGATGTCTTGGGAAAGAAAATAGTAAAGGAGAACTTAAATGAAGGAATAGGAAAAACATACAAACTCTCCTGTCTCTGCAGACACTGAAGAGGCCGGTGCTCCAGTCCCCACTGGTTGGGACAATCATTGTGATTGTCATTCTGCCTCTGGCACTCCAGGTGGGCTGCTTCACCACAGCCTGGGCTGGTGCATGGCCCCTGGAGAGTCAAGGATGGTGATTAATTAGGAAACAAAGAAGATAGTTCAGAGGACAACTGATGAGCCAAGGCAGACGCATAAACAGGAGGCAGGGACCCAATGATGCCAAGCCCCAGTGGGCTTCACTACCTCCCTCCCTCCTTGTTCATACCTTCTCTGTGTGCCCCATCTCTGTTAATGGCATTACTGTTCCAAATCCTGTCCTTCCAACTCAGTGTCCAGTCTACGTTTTCAGTGTTTCTTGGTGCTTCATAATAGTTCACAAATGTGGAAGCAAGAGACCTCAGTTCAAACCCAGCATGCCACTTCATGGAGAAGGAGGCAGACTGGAAGGGAAGAGGCTGCTTGCAACACCAATGTCTAAAGTGCCACTGACACAAGGGCTGGGGAGTCATGGGGGGGGGGCAAACAGCTGGAGTTGCTGCACCAGAGGGGCTAGTGTTGGGGGCTACCTGTCTAGAAGCTGAAAATGCGGCTATGGAACACGCCCAGCCCTTTAATTATCCACTGGGCACTAGAGACTATGCAGAGGGGCCTGACGAGGTTTTTAAGAATCAACAAAAGTGAGACCTGGAAAAAAGTCTTGGCTCAAAAAATAGAAAAACTGCAGAAATATTTTTATTACATTTGGAAACAACTTATAATTCTCTCATTTAAAAAAAAATCCCAAGCATGAATGTCTGCTGGCAAGCAGATGCCAATCACAAATAATTCAGAGATAGTTTCAAAAGCAAAGTTATATAAATCCTTTCACTATTGTACAGCAAAGAAAACATGTGGATATAATGTACAGTATATTTTAGTACATTTGTTGTAATGTGGGTAAGGATCTACCTCTATGGACTGAATCGTGTCCCCCAAATCCATGTGCTGAAGCTGACCCAATGTGACTGTACTGGGGCTTTGGGGGGTGGTAAATAATGACGGGGTGGGGTTCTGGTCCAATTGGATGAGCACATAATGAGAAGGCTGCAAGCTGGGACCGAGTCCCCAACAGAACCCAGCTGTGCTGGCATCCTAATCCTGCACTTTGATTCCAGAGCCATGAGAAAATAAATTCCCATTCTTCAAGCCATTTCCATTCTATGATATTTTGCTATGGCAGCCCAAGCCAACTAAGAAACCTATAAGATGTCAAACTGACCCTGAAGAAAACCACCTTTCTACACCTATTATTCCCTCTATTTCCATGTAAGCTCCATGAGGCTGGGGCACATGCCACTTCTTCCCATAGCCCCAGAGTCCAGCCACTACTTTGAACCTAGTGGGTTCTTGTATTTGCTGAACTGGATCAAGCTGAATGTACGTCTCTTCCGTTATATTTGAGTCCTCGTCAAATCTAGCTCTAAGTTACGTGTCTGTCACTATGTTTCATTCCCTGGGAAAGGCATGACTCTCACATATGATTGATGAAATAAAAGCAGAGAATCCTAAAATCTTCCTGCATGCCTGCACAAAGTCTGAGGATTTGCCTCTCAATGTAACAATGCTTACTGGTCGGTGCTTCTGTCATTATATTAAAAGCTTCCAATTATCTCTGATTTTTAGTCAAGGAATTTCTTAGTGCTGAGCCCCTGGATTCAATTTTCCCCTGAAATAAACTATGTACAGTTTGCAGCCCTAGAAGAGAATGTTCTGCTGCTAGCTCACTCAGCATCATGTGTGTATCGCCTTTTATTACAGTGAGGCAGCCTGTCCCCTATCTATTCCAAATCAAGTAACTGAGAGGACAGTTTTTCCTTAGTGAGAAGAAAAGTTGTTTTTTTTTGGGGGGGGGGGGTTTACCTAATTTTGAACTCAAGAAGTACATTATTGAGTTTCCTTTATACCTTGATTCTTTGGTGATTTTTATCTTACAGCATTTGGATTAACAAGCATTGGCTAAATAAAATATTTCAGTTCAAAATTATAGCTCATGTGTCATAAAGAAAATAAAAAGCACAGCTACCCTTCACTGAGCATTTTCTATGTGCAAGGGACTTGGAAGTTCCTTTAAGAACTGAGCAATTACTCAGGGATCAAACTAAAGTAGGTATTGTAGCTTCCTGCAAAGCTTTTAGCTCTATTATCCCAGACAATGTTATATTGCCATTTGATTTCAAAAGGGTAGAAATTACTGGCAGCCATCAGAAATAGAATCACTTGATCAGGGTTCAACACTTTAAGAATAAAGAGACATCATTTCACCCAAGCCAGCCCTTCTCTTTTGGTGAGCCAAGCAAGGCCAGAAGGAACTAGTTGCCCCTTTTGAAGTTCACATGGGAAATGACAGCAACTACTTTCTTCCCAAGCCCAGCTATCTTTTCTTGGCTCCTTATAAGAAATTGATTCAATATTCCAACCAAAAGGCAAAAGCTGGGGGTTGGGCAGGGTGAGGGGGAATCACCCCACTACTCCCTACCTCAAGTTGGAAATAAACTGTCGTTCCTCTTCAGATGCTATGAGTGAAAGCGACAGAGGTGAGTGTATATTGAGTAAGCAGACATCCTCAGGTAACTTTGAGAAGTCATTTCCAAACCAATTCATAGTGATAGGTTTTGTCATTCGGGCTATCCTTTTCCCTTTGACTGTAAGCTGAATGATCCCAAATGGAGGTTCAATGCAGACTGAAACAACTCTTCTAAAGAACGTTTCCTTGATATTCTAGAACCTGAGGTCATAGCAGTGCAAATGACAGGCGTCTTATTTCTTTAACGGCGTGAACACCTGTCCATCTCACTAATCTGAAGGGAGATACTGTCGAAGGTACAATTTGTTTGTTTTGTTTTTTTTTTTAACTTACCTTTGGGGGAAATCCCTTTGCTTTGAGAGAGAGCTCGAGTATAAGAATTTATTGAGCAAAGTGCCACTGGACCTTTCCTCAGGGGACTCAAAAGGCTACAGATTTCTGCCATGTGGCATAGCTGAGAAGCAGCAGGGGCTTCTCACCCCAGGACTGTTGGTCCAAGTCAGCAGGATGAGTCCCACAAGCAGGGACAGAAAGGTCTTTCAGCCCAGGTAGTGTACTGGAATCCCCCTCATGAAAAATGATCTAAAGTTTGAACTATGCTAGGTTGTCCTAAGCCTCTAGGGCTTTTTAGAACTGCTAGAAACCTCTACTCCTGGACTTCACTGATCATGCCAGGGAAGTGGTGTGCTTGTGGCTTTCCTACCCAGCCCCAAGGGTATCTAGTGAACAGAAGCAGGGATGGGCGCTGGTTGCCTGCCCACTGCTCTGAGTCTTCAGTGTCTCAGGAGGCTGAGGAATGTCTCTAGGGTATGCCTTGTGGAGATGTGAACCCCCCAAAACATTTGGAAAATGTCTAGAGAACCAAAAAATTAAGATGAAATTGCACATTGAAGGGAGGGGTCTGCAGTCATAATTCAATGATATATTGAAGGGACAACAGGAGAAAACTGCCAACTGTTACAATACAGCCTTGGCATCAGACTCATAGTGATTGATTGCTTAGGGTTCTGAACTACCTGAGCAGGGCTGTCAAACAAAAAATTATACAATTCCTCCCAAGTCAGGTTCTTCAGACATTGTTTCATAATCACCTTCGCTCACTGGGTTCTAAGCAACTCCTGCCATCTTCTTAACCATATCAATGTGTCCTATGTGAAGGACACTGTGTCTCCTCAGCTTCCCACTCTGGTCCAAGTGCTTAACGGTGTCCAAGACATAATAAGCACTCAACAGTGTGTCGAATAATGTGGTATACAGGAAAATTCAAGTTTATAAGAATAAAAATTAAGAGGTAATTACTAGCTTGGCAAAAAAGATTTACAATAAGATTCCTTTGAAGAGTGAACAATCACTGTACATGTCAGCTGATTCCTGCATTTTACTATTTCACCTGTACCCAACTTTTCTAATCAAATATCTATTGTATGAAGTGACTAATCCACATACCATGCAGCTCCTTCACCTAAAAATAAAATCAAAAAAGAAAAAATGCTTTTTTTATACAAGGATGACAACTATTTATGAAAAAGAAATGATAGTGTTAGAAACTGACCATTTTGTATAGCCTCCAACATAACTTCTTCAGGAAAGGATCTTCAAGGGGTACAAAAACTGTAAGGTAAAAAATTGAGAACAGAACATTCCCAAGGTACCAGATTTCTAGTTGCAAAAGAAATAGTGCATCTTACCTCTGGAAATAGCTTAAAATGTATCTTTACCATGGAAAGTTCTGAAAGTGTTATTTTAAAGTATCTTTACAACAAGTCTAAAGTGATTTCAAAGTATATCTTTATAATGGAAAGTTCTGGAAGTGATCAAAATGTATCTCTAAAGTGGAATATTTGGAAAATTATCAAATTTAGTAACACTACAAGTGGGACAAACTGATACTATACAACTCTTGATACAGTACAATAGAAAACAGTGTTTAATCTAAATTTCATTGTTTCTAGACCACATTGTCCCATAGAAATATGCCAGCCTCATATGCAACTTTAAATTTTCTAGTTTTAAAAAAATAAACAGAAATGGTTGAAATTTATTTTAATATAGTTAGTCTAAATTACTCAAAATATTATTTCAACCTATAATCAATGTAAGGGAAAATTATTATTCAGATATTTTGTATCCTCTTTGTCATACAAAGCCTTTGAAACTGGAAGTCTCTACATTTTTACAGAACACCTCAATTCAGACTAGCCACATTCTCAGTGCTCCACAGACACGTGGTTAGTGGTTCATCATTGGATAGCATGGCTCTAGACCCAACTCCAATATAAGAAAAAGGAGCAGAACAAATGACCACCTATTCCTCCCAAGTGAAAGTACAGTATGTACTCCTTTGTCACATTCCCGAAGCCCTTAGGAGCAAGGATCATATCCTATGTGTTGTTTTGTGTTTGTCTGTTTTTTGTGTATGTGGGTTTCCCCCACCTTACAACCAATTAAGGTCTAGGTATAGAGGCGGGCAACTAGAAACCTTGATTGATGCCACAAGTCTTTGGTGGCATATGAATATTCTCTAATATGGATGTGAAGTTATGCTCAAAGACATTAAGGATAGAAAGCAGTTTAACAAATATCCACTGACACTGAAACCTACCAGAACCAGGCACGTAGATATCTAATAAGTACTACCACAAACTACAGAAGGTATGAAGGCACCCGTCATTTCATTCCCACTTCAAAAATTTGCAGTGATTCTCCAGACAATTAAATCAATGTTGAATTTCATCCTGGAATGCAAGAATTTTCATAAGGTCCCACGTACTTACCTGTTTCTACTTTTCCTCCTATTCCCCCAAGATAAACATTCCATCTCTGGCATCATCTCCCAAACTATCCATTCATTTGTTTTCCACACCTAGTTCTAAATGCTCAGGATGTGGCCCTGCTCCCTCAGCAGCTACTCCAACCCTACTCATCTTTCACATCCCACCTCATCTGTGAAGCCTCATCTGACTCAGGCCCATAGACACTGCTCCCTCCTCTGACCTAATGGACCTGACAAGGCTGGCCTTGGCCAACACATTTCTGTGCTCCACATCTGCCTTTCCTGATATGGGCTGCAGTGGACTAAAAAGGCGGACAGGGGCTAGGGTACCAATTCAGCTCTGCCACTAGGGGATGGGGTTTGGGGCAGGCTACTTTCCATCCCTAGGCCTGTTGTTTTTGACATGGCCTCTCTACTGTTTTCCCAGCACACCAGCTACATGCCCTTTCTTCACACCCTTTTATCTGCTGAACCTACAAGCCTACTTTTAGAATTTTACCCTGAAAACTCACCTCCACAAATATAAAACCACATGTATTCACAAGGTTTCTCACTGCATAATTCTACACAGATCCCATAAAATATCAAAACTTAGAAGCAACCTAAATGCCCATCCACAGGAGATCAGTTGAATAAATTAAAAAATGCCTTTATAATTACATTACACAAGGTGGGAGAAGAGGATGGACAGAAGGGGAGGAAGGGAGGAAAAGAAAGGGGAGAGAAAAACATCTCTAGGATCTAAAGTGGGAAAATATCCAGGCTATGTTGTGAACGTAAAAAAGCAAGGTGTAAATTTACATAACATGCTACTTTTTGGATGAGAAAGGAGGCATTAAAGTACATGCAAATATTTGCTTTATTTTCAGAGGAAGAAACATGGGAAAGAAAATTCAAAAACTAATGAAAATGGCTAGTTATATGGGGTAGGAATGTCATGCAAGAGTAAAAATTCCCTGAATGAATACAGTTTGACTTTTAAAACCATGTATGTTACTTACTCAAAAAATAATTAAAAGGAAAAAAGCCAACTAAAAAGTTGAATAAGAGAAAGGACTAAAACCTCAAATAGAGAATTTATTCAAGTAATATTTGAAAAAATGTACTGGGTTTTAAAGACACAAAGACACATGGTTTTTTTTGATGACACAAAGAACTGCAAAAATGTGTGTATATATATACATATATATACACTTAATAGGTTTGTTGTTAATAGTAGTATTGATTGGTAACTCCGAAATTATTAATAGAATGAGCAAATATATTGAGGTTCTTGGGAACCAGAGTTCTCACTGTGTGAGAAGATACAAATATTTAACGGGAGAAGGCAAGAAAGAATTGTGATAGTAGATAAATACTATGATTTAAAATATATATATGAGGTCTGTCTGGAAGAAGTCCAGCCATTGTTAATATAACAAGAATGGTTTGTGTAACATCGATGTAACCTGGTAGTCAAGGAGAGTGGACTGGAATGAACAAAAACTATCTAAACTAGAAGGAAAAATAAGTCAACGTATGGTTGAGAGATTTTAATCTTAGTACACCTCTAAACAATGAATAAACTGATAAAACAAAAGAATACAGATTTGACAAGTCATTCTGAAACTATGACCTAATTCACATCTCTAGAACTCTACAATTGAAGAACATTCTTTTCAAACTCGCATGGAACGTGTATAAAAACTGGGTCATATACTGGTCATAAGCTTGTCTTATGGGAGGAGGCAGAAGGCAGGCTTCTGAGGTGCTGACATTTGTACTACTTGCTATTCCTTGACTGGCTGGTGAGAATATAGATTTCTGCTTTGTTGATAAATTCTGTCTTGCTGTTGTTCATGTTTGTGTGTATTTTACATGTTTTATGTGTATACTATATATTTCTTGTTCACTTTTTGTGTGGTGCATTTTATTTCACAACTTAAAAATGTGCATTGAAGTCCTGTAGGAAGGAATGAATCTCCTATCAATACGATAAGCCCAGTGCAGCCTGTTTTTTCCTCAGCATTTCAACTAATTGCTGTTTTTTAGTTGAGCACCAGATGAAGTAATGGCTTATGCTTAAAGGCTTCCTTGTACAAAATCTACATGCCGTTAAACACAAAAAGCTTCTTCAGCCCAGCAAGACGCTCACTCTAAGAGAGATGCTGGGGAAGTGAGGCTGAGGGAAATGAGCAGTCATGAATCCCAGCTCACATGCAATCCAATGCAGCATAGGTTCACAGGCTCATTTCATAAAACAGGCACAATCACCCACAATATTAAAGTTATTTTCCTCTCTCCTTTTTTTCTCAGGCACACGGTTCAGTTGGCCTCAGTTAGACATAATTAGGCTTGTGTTTAGGAACCAGGAAAGAGTACTTTGATTTGGGGAATAACTTTTTTTGCAGATTGAGGGAGCAGCAAAGAATGAATCTAAAGGAGGGCAAACACAAAACAGCTGCCCCAAAGGAACCGATACAAATAACATGATCATAGGCTAGAGTAATACTAAGCCTATTACTACAGGTTGGTTGGTTGCTTTATTATTATTATTATTATTATTAT
>PVKU01011805.1:0-40439 GCA_004027475.1 Anoura caudifer | reverse complement strand
AAAAAAAAAAAAAAAAAGAAAAAAACCAACGAAGCAAAAATGGCTTAAACCAGAGAACAAATCAAAGCCCCACAGCCAATTTATCTAAGAGATGAAGAGATAGCCAACCGATCAGATGCACAATTCAAAGCCCTGGTGATCAGGATGCTCACAGAATTGGTTGATTTTGCTCACAAATTAGATGAAAAAATAAAGGCTACAATAAGTGAAATGAAGAAAAACACACAGGGAACCAATAGTGATGGGAGGAAAACTGGGACTCAAATCAATGGAGTGGACCAGAAGGAAGAAAGAAACAATCAAACAGAACAGAACAAAGAAACAAGAGTTCAGAAAAAATGAGGAGAGGCTTAGGAACCTCCAGGACATCTTTAAACGTCCCAACATCTGAATGATAGGGGTACCAGAAGGGGAAGAGGAAGAGCAACAAGTGGAAAAGTTATTTGAACAAATAATAAAGGAGAGCTTCCCCAATCTGGCAAAGGAAATAGTCTTCCAGGAAGTCCAGGAAGCTCAGAGAGTCCCAAAGAAGGTGGACCCAAGGAGGAACACACCAAGGCACGTCATCATTACATTAGCCAAGATTAAAATGAAGGAGAGAATTCTAGAAGCAGCAAGGGATAACAGTAGAGTCACCTACAAAGGAGTTCCCATCAGACTGTCATCTGATTTCTCAATGGAGACCTTACAAGCAAGAAGGTGCTGGAAAGAAGTATTCCAAGTCATGAAAGGGAAGGACCTACATCCAACATTGCTCTATCCAGCAAAGCTGTCATTTAGCATGGAAGGGAAGATAAAGTGCTTCTCAGATAAGGTCAAGTTAAAGGAGTTCATCATCACCAACCCCTTATTATATGAAATGTTAAAGGGACTTATCTAAGAAAAAGAAGATAAAAATATGAACAGTAAAAAGACAGCAAACTCACAGATATTAACAACCACACCTAAAACAAAAGCCAACTAAGCAAATGACTAGAACAGGAGCAGAAACACAGAAATGGAGATCACATGGAGGGTTAGCAATAGGGGAGTGGGAGGAGGAGAGGGGGGCAAGGTACAGAGAGCAAGTAGCACAGACAGTGGGTAGAAAATAGGGGGAGGGCAAGAATAGTGTGGGAAATGTAGACACTAAAGAACTTATGACACATGGACATGAACTAAAGGGGGGAATGTGGGTGGGAGGGGGTGTGCAGGGTGGAGGGGAATGAAGGGGGGAAATGGGACAACTGTAATAGCATAATCAATCAAATATATTTAAAAAAAAAAAAACAAAAACAAAAAAACTTACACCCAAGCTGAGTACATAATGTGTGAGGGTAAGGTGCTCAGGCTCTGTGCACAGACAATTGGGTGGCAAATCCTGGTTCTACCACTTATTAACTAAATGACCTGTGGGATAATAATAGGAAAATATTTGCTGGATGTTCCTAATGCTTTATGTTCTAATATTTAAAAATCATAAAATGTTCTAAAGCATACCTTAAATTTAGATATCACTTTTCTCTATTTTATCTAGGACTTTTTGCATCCAGTACATTTTTACAGAGATGGTCTAACTTGTCATACTGCTCTCCAGTGAGGTAAGGTATTAACCAAATCTCATTTTAATAAGATTAGTTTTTATTCTAGATTTAAATATATCAGGCATCATATCATGATTGAATATATAACGTGTATAAAAAGTCCTTTTAGCTTAATTAAAATGCAGACTTAATTAAAATGTCTGTCATTTTCCTTAATACTAGCTTAATAAATGTTCTGTGCAATATTTTCCAAATATAATGAATTAAGTTTAAAAAATAAAAGGACTTTTTTCCTAAATTGCAGCAAAATTAGACTAGGAGCCAGATGCCTTTTCTTTATCTTTCGCACGATTTCTGCAGCACCACACTATGGCCTTTTAAGTTATCACCTTTAAGTTACATATCCCCAGTGGGAGTCCTTTGGAAGGAGAGAATAAAGCAGTTATCAGGCTACTTTTAAATACTGTAATATATACTGTAACCTCCAAGCATAATAAAGATTTCTCTGTCTTTATAATTACTATATAACAGCCATTTGAAACGCAAAAGTGTATTGCTTTACACTATTGGCTTTTGAGCTCATAAGTTTATGAAAACTTCCTTTGTGGAAGAAGAAGCCCTTTCTATGCATCATTTATTTCTTGAGTCAGTCCAAGAAAGGGAGATCTAAGCAACTTTTGATACAACTCAACTCTATATTTAAAAACAATGCATTCTTTGTAGCATCTAAAAGATGAATGTGGCCTCTGAGATATGTGTGATGTTTGTTTTTTTAAGGCTGCCAATATCCATTTGAACAGTAAGTTCAATAAAAGGTACAAATACATATTCTGGTTCTTTTCTTCTTTTTTGTATCATTGCTTACTAAATTCCATTCTCCCATTCAAAATAAACTTGACTGTTGGAATACGAAATATGTATAGAAGTGTTATAAGCAAACGATAACATTTCAGAATTCTCTGGCCAGCTGCCCTCACACTCCTTCCCTAAACTTGAGCATAAAGTGGGTATGGTGGTGGCTGTTACTGTGTTGGTGTCTCATCCCACAAGAGAAGTCTTGTCAAAGACCATATTTAGAGATATACTTCACTAATGGGGATATTCAACCAGGAATCAGACTCCTTGCATTACCTGATAGGCAAGTCAAGTAGTAGAATCAGCAATAGAAGAACATTCAAGAAAAGGCAGAAACACATTAAGGTGCCAATCAGAAAGCTCAATGAATCTCAAGAAGATCAATGAAATGACTCTGATAAATATTTTCTTACAGGTGTTGTAACTATCTTTTATTCACCTACCCCTGATATTTAATAGGTTTCTTCTCATGTGCATATTAGAGGCACAGAACTTAGATCCAGCCAAATGGATGGAGAAAGAACAATGTGTGATAATGATATCTATGCACATTATGAAATATGCATATGGGAGACAGAAGAAGTGGAATCACTACGCCTATGATAAGAGGATAGCTGATACTTGGCTCCTACCGGTGACCTAGTTTGACTGAACTGCATAGACTTCCTGACTATAGGCCTCTACCTCCCTTTTTAAGAACATTTATTTTAGAAAATGTGTAATAATAAATTCTGCCTGTGCTCCTTGAGATGTAAATCTTTTACAAAGTTTCTTGACAGTTGTACTACCCAGGAATGTTTTCTAAAAGACCTGGGAGCCATCTCTTTGAAATGCAATCATCTAGGAAGATAGCACTCCTATCTTGCAGTTTATATGGGAGGATAGGATGCTAACTTCAGTGGTTTCCTTGCTCCAAGCTATGAAATAACTTCCTGTTATAAAGATACCAGAACCCTTTCTTTTGCTTGGCTTATGCCAATGAGCAAACACGGATGTCCTACTATTTTCCCCACGGGGGCTCTTAAAAGCTCTACAGCAGAATGGAGCTCTCACTAACTTCTGGCCTCTCTCCCTCACTGCAGTAGCCTTGAATAATTTCTTCCTTGACTGTTTAACTCTGTCCCGTGCAATTTTAGCTTTGCCATAGAACAGTTGGGAAAATACATTTTTAGATGCATCTTTATGGGAAAATGGAGTAGATGTACTTTTACTGCTAAATGCAGGTGGGGGAAAGAAGGCAGACCAGCTGGTCATCTTAGATTTCAAGGAAGACATGATAGTGTCTTTCCTGCACTCTCTTTGTGCCTCATATCCCAAACTTGGAGTGGAAGCAGCCAGCAGCCCAGAAAGGCCGAAAGCCACAGATGAAATAAACTCTAATATTTTTTTTCAAAACTGCCTTTCTCTATCTAAGGGATCAAGAAAAACAGCAGCCTGACATGACATAAAACTCTTAGGTAATAATTCCTCCAGCCAAATGCCACAGGGAAAAAATAAGTGTAGAACCACCCCACACATGCGAAGAAAGGCTAAGCTGGGAGCTTTACTTCCTAGGCAATAACATAAAACTTTAAATTCCCATGCACTCCTCACCTGTCACCACCAGGGTGGCATCAGAGAAGGCCAAGTAGGAAGCCAGGAAATTTCTTCCTCGATGGAGTCCCCCTCATACACCTCAACCTCTGCAACACTTGCAGAAACCACACAGGGAGTGCAGACTTCTACCCCCATTCAGCAGTATTGAGGTGCACTCCTTCCTTACTAGAATGATGTCTGAGGAGGCTATTGGAAAGTTAGGACTTTAACCACGACAAGTGGTAACATCTTTTACTTATGATGTCAGCTACAGTGTGGGAAGCAGTAATAAGGTACTCCTAATCCTGTCAACCAGCGAGATGTTACTACTGCATAGTAACAGTCTTACCCTGCTTAACAGCCACGATAGAGTTCTCTCCTGCTCAGGTGTCGGTGGCATACGAACACCTGGCAGTAGTGAGGTGGTGCTCTCTAGAGCCATGTTAGAGGAACGCAGCTGAAGCCGAAGACTTACATAGCATCAGAATCTCATAACATAATCCCCAAAGTCTACAGATTTTAATGGAAAATGACATCATACAAAAAGCCCGAAATATCGTATTACCTTGAATTTAAAAAGGACAATCAATAAACACCATACCAGGATGACAGAAACGTTAGGATTGTTTGACAAGGAATTTAAAGCAGCCATCATGAAAGTGCTTCACAAGCAATTATGACCGTGGTTGAAACAAATGAAAAAGCACAAATTCTCAGGGGGTAAAAATCAAATGGAAATTCTACAACTAAACTAACCAAAATAAAAAGAACTTAAAATCTCAATGCAGCCTTTGCCAGTGTGGTTCAGTTGGTTTAAGCATTGTCCCATAACCGAAAGGTTGGGGATTCAATTTCCAGTCAGTGCACATTCTTAGGTTGTGGGTTCAATCCCTGGCTGGAGCATGTATGGGAGGCAACCAATCAATGTTTATCTCTCACATCAATGTTTCTTTTACTCTCTCACTAACTCTCTCTCTAAAATCAATAAACATATTTTTTTTAAAAAAAATCAGTGGATGGCCTCAATAGTAGTATGAAGGGAAAAGAGAAAGAAATAAGTTAACTGGAAGAAAAAAAGTAGAAATTACCCAATCTGAACAACAGAGAGAAAATAAACTAGAAAAAGGTGAACAGTGCCTCAGAGAACAGTAAGATTATAACAAAATATTCAACTGTGTCCTTGGAGTCCTGTAAGGAAAGTAGAAAAAAAGGTAATTTTTTTTAAAAGAAAGAACTGCTGAAAATTTCTAAATATAGCAAAAGAAATAAATCTGCAGATTCAAATTCCTGACAAATCTCGAACAGAATAAACTCAACAATATCTACACCAGGACACATCACAGTCAAATTCTGAAAGCTAAAGACAGAAACAAATCTTAAAGGGAAAAATCATTTGAATGGCCGCAGACTTCTCATGAGAAACCACGGAACCCAGAAGAGGAATAAGATTTCCTAGTGCAGAAAGAAAAGACCTGTCAGTCCAGAATTCTACACCGAGTGGAAATATTCATTTGCCTTAAAAGGAAATCAAAATATTCTCAAATAAAACTTTTAAGAAATTATCTCAAGCATATCTACCCTAAATGAATGACTAAGCAAAGATCTCTAACCAAAAGGAAAATATAAAAAGGAATCTTGGAACATCAGGAAGGTGGAAAAACATACAAAAAAATGTGGGTAAACACAATAAACTTGCTTTCTCCTACTGAGCTTTCTAAATTATGTTTGAGGGTTGAAGATAAATTATAACACTAATGTTATTCTAAATGTGTGGAGAGAAAATACTTAAAACAATTATAAGTGAGTGAGGGAGAGGGGATACAAAAGGAGATTAAATTTTTACACTTCAGTGAAACTGGTAAAATTATGACACAAGCAGTCTGGGCTAAGTGGTGTATACATCATGTAATACTTATACAATCACTATAAAGTTATACAAAGAGAGTCAAAAAATAGAATAGATGTATCAAAATGGAATTCTTATTTTAAAAAGATTTTATTTATTTCTAGAAAGAGGGGAAGGGAGAGAGAAAGAGAGGGAGAGAAACATCAGTGTGTAATTGCCTCTTGTGCCCCCACTACTGGAGACTTGTCCCTCTACCCAGGTGTGTGCCCTGACTGGGAATTGAACCAGCAGCCCTTTGGTTCTCAGGCCAGCACTCAATCCACTGAGCCACACCAGACAGGGCTCAAAATGAACTTCTTAAATTTATTCACATAGCCATATAGAAAGGCAAGAAAGTCTTAGCCAGAGTAATTTGGCAAAACAGAGATTAAAGGCATTCAAATTGGAAAGGAAGAAGTTAAATTGTCCTGATTGTGGATGACAAGATCTTATATAGAGAAAAACCTAACAACTCCACATACACACACACACACACACACACAAACTAATAAACAAATTCAGTAAAGTTTCAGTATACAAAATCAACAAACAAAAATGGGTTGCATTTCAAAACACTAGCTACAAAATATTTTTTATTTTTTTGTTTTATTTTTTAATTTTAATTGTTCTTGTACAGTTTTCTGTCTTTTACTCCCATCCCAGCTCACTGCCCCAGCCCTCCCCACCTCCCTCCCATTTCAACCCCCCCTAGTTTTTGTCTATGTGTCCTTTATACTTGTTGCTCTAAACCCTTTCCCTTTTCCCTTGAAATTCCCTCCCCTTCCCCCTCTGGTGACTGTCAGCCTGTTCACAATTTCAGTGTCTTTGGTTATATTATGCTTCTTTGTTTGTTTTGTTTGACTAGGTTCCTGTTAAAGGTGAGATCATATTGTATTTGTTTTTCACTGCCTGGCTTGTTTTATTTAGCATAATACTCTCAAATTCCATCCATGCTGTTGCAAAGCGTAGGAGCTCCTTCTTTCTTTCTGCTGCATAGAATTCCATTGTGTAAATGTACTATAGTATCTTAATCCATTCATTTACTGATGGGCACCTGGGTGGCTTCCAGCACATGGCTATTGTAAATTGCGCTGCTATGAATATTAGGGTGCTTAGGTTCTTTTGGATTGGTGTTTCAGGGTTCTTAGGATATAATCTGAGCAGTGGAATTGATTGGTCAAAAGAGATCCATTGTTAGTTTTCTTAGAAAAAATCCATACTGTTTTCCATAGTGGTTGTACCAGTCTGCAATCCCACCAACAGTGCACTAGGGTCCCCTTTTCTCCACAACCTCTCCAACACTTGTTTGTTGCTTTGTTTATGATGGTCATTCTGACCCCTGTAAAGTGGTATCTCCTTGTGGTTTTAATTTGCATCTCTCTGATAGATAGGGAAACTGAGCATCTTTTCATGTGTCTCTGGATCCTCTGTATGTCCTCATTGGACAATTGTGTGTTCAAATTCTTTGCCCATTTTTTAATTGAGTTGGTTGTCTTCTTAGAGTGGAGTCATGTAAGTTCTTTATGTATTTTGGAGATTAAACCCTTGTCTGAGGTATCATTGGCAAATATGTTTCCCATAGAGTCAGTTCTCTTTTAATACAGTATTTATTTTAATATTTTTTTTTAGCTGTGCAGAAGCTTTTTATTTTGATGAGATCCCATTTGTTTATTCTTTCCTTTATGTCCCTTGCTTTAGGGGACATATCAGTGAAAATGTTGCTGCATGTAATATCTGAGATTTTCCTGCCTATGTTCTCCTCTAGGACTTTAATGGTGTCATGGCTTATATATAAATCTTTTATCCACCTTGAATTTATTTTTGTGTATGATGTAAGTTGGTGCTTGAGTTTCATTTTTTTGCATGTAGCTGCCCAGTTCTCCCAACACCACTTGTTAAAGAGGCTATTTTTTTTTACTCTATTTTATGTTACTGCCCCCTTTGTCAAACATTAATTGGCCATAGAGACTTGGCTTTATTTCTGGGCTCTCAGTTCTATTCCACTGGTCCATGTGCCTGTTTTTATGCCAGTACCAGGTGGTTCTGATTACAGTGGCTTTGTAATACAGTTTGGTATTATGATCCCTCCTACTTTGCTCTTCTTTCTCAAAACTGCTGCAGCTACTTGGCGTTATTTATGGTTCCATATAAATTTTTGAAGTGTTTGTTCTATGTCTGTGAGATATGCCATTGGCACTTTAATAGGTATTACATTGAATAGGTAAATTGCTTTGGGCAGTATGGACATTTTGATGATATTAATTCTTCCAATCCATGAACACAGTATATGCTTCCATTTGTTTGTGCCTTCCTTGATTTCTTTCTTCAGTGTTGTGTAGTTTTCTGCATACAGGTCTTTTACCTCCTTGGTTAGGTTTACTCCTAGGTATTTTATTTTTCTTTTTGCTGTATCGAATGGGATTTTTTTCTTGATTTCTGCTTCTGCTGTTTCATTGTTGGTATACAAAAATGCCTTTGATTTCTGGATATTGACTTTGTATCCAGTTGTTTGACCAAATTCACTTATTAGGTCAAGCAGCTTTTTGGCCAAGTCTATAGGATTTTCTATGTACACTATCATGTCATCTGCAAACAATAATAGTTTTGTTTCCTCCTTTCTAATTTAGATGCCTTTTATTTCCTTTTCTTGTCTAATTGCTGTGGCTAAGACTTCTAATACTATATTGAATACAAGTGGTGAAAGTGGACAACCTTGTCTTGTTCCTGATCTTAGTGGATAAGAATTTAGTTTTTGCCCATTGAGTATGATGTTGGCTGTAGGTCTCTCATATATGGCCTTTATTACATTGAGGAATGCTCCCTCTAGTCCCACCTTGCTGAGTGTTTTTATCATAAATGGGTGCTGTATCTTATCAAATGCTTTTCCCCATCTATTGACATGATCATGTGATTTTTGTCTTCACTTTTTTTTATGTGATGTATTACATTTACTGACTAGCGAATATTGAACCATCCTTGCACCCCTGGGATGATTCCCACTTGGTCATAGTGTATGATGTTTTTAATGTATTGTTGGATGCAGTTTGCCAATATTTTGTTGAGGATTTTAGCATCTATGTTCATCAGTGATATTTGCCTGAAGTTTTCTTTCTTTGTTGTGTCTTTATCTGGTTTGGGGATTAGGATGATGCTGGCTTCATAAAAAGATTTTGAGAGTCTTCCATCATTTTGGATTTTTGGGAATAGTCTGTGAAGGGTAGGGGTTAGCTCTTCCTTAAATGCTTCATGGAATTCTCCTGTGAAACCATCTGGTTCAGGGCTTTTGTGTGTCGGGAGTTTTTTTTTTTATTACTGCTTCAATTTCATCTACTGTTATTGGTCTGTTCAGGCTTTCTGCTTCTTCTTCATTGAGTTTTGGAAGATTATATTTTTCTAGAAACTTGTCCATTTCACCTAGGTTTTCAAATTTCTTGGCATACAGTTCTTCATAGTAATTTCTTACAATCCTTTGTATTTCTGTGGTGTCAGTTGTAATTTCTCCTCTTTCATTTCTGATTGTGTTTATTCACATCCTCTCTCTCTCTCTTTTTTTTTTTATGAGCCTGCTTAAAGGCTTGTCAATTTTGTTTATCTTTTCAAAGAACCAGCTCCTGAATTCATTGATCCTTAGAATTGTGCTTTTAGTCTCTATGTCATTTAATTCTGCTCTGATCTTGGTTATTTTCTTCCTTCTACTTCCTCTGGGCTGTCTTTGTTGTTGTTCTTCAAGTTCTTGTAGGTGCAGGGTTAAGTTGTTTGTTTGAAATGTTTCTATCTTTTTTAGGTAGGCCTGTATCACTATGAACTTCCCTCTGAGGACTGCCTTCATTGTGTCTCCTAACTTTTGGGTCATTGTGAGTTCATTTTCATTTGTTTCCAGAAACTTTTTGATTTCTTCCCGAATTTCATTCTTGACCCATTCATTGTTTAATAACATGCTATTCAATCTCCATGATTTTGAGTGTTTTGGGTTTTTCCTCTTGGGTTTGGTTTCTAGTTTCAGTCCCTTGTGGTTGGAGAAAAAAACGCTTGGTATGATTTCAATTTTCTTGAATTTGTTGAGGCTTGTTTTGTGTCCTATCATGTGGTCTATCTTTGAAAATGTTTCATGTGCATTTGAAAAGAATGCATATTCAGTTTTGGGGGGGTTAAATACATTATCAGTTAAATCCATTTCATCTAGAGCGCTGTTCAATGCGACAATATCTTTGTTGATATTTTGTTTGGAAGACCCGTCCATTTTTGACAGTGGGGTGTTAAAATATCCGACTATAATTGCATTGCTGTCAATATCTTTCTTGAAGTCCTCAAAAATTTTCTTGATGTATTTAGGTGCTCCTATGTTGGGTGCATATATATTTACAATGTTTATGTCTTCTTGGTGGATTCTTCCCTTGAGTATTATGAAGTGACCTTCTGGGTCTCTCTTTATGGCCCTTCTTTTGAAGTCTATTTTGTCTGATATGAGTATTGCTACCCTGGCTTTTATTTCCTGTCCATTAGCTTGTAAAATTTGTTTCCAGCCCTTCACTTTGAGTCTGTGTAGGTCTTTTGTCCTAAGGTGGGTCTCCTGTAGGCAGCATGTGTGGGTCATGCTTTCTTATCCATTCAGCTATCCTGTGTCTTTTGATTGGAGCATTTAATCCATTTATGTTTAAGGTTATTATTGATAGGTACTGATTCATTGTCATTTTCATACCTGTGTTCCTTTCTGTCTCTCTCTCTCTCTCTTTTCCTTCCTTTCCTTAAAGCAGTCCCTTTAGCATCTCTTGCAGAACTGGTTTGGTAGAGGTGTATTCTTTGACACTTCTTTTGTCTGGGAATCTCCTTATTTGGCCTTCTATCTTGATTGAGAGCCTTGCTGGGTAAAGTAGTCTTGGTTACAGGCCTTTGGTTTTCATTACTTGGAATATTTCTTGACATTCTCTTCTGGCTTGGAGAGTTTCCATTGAGAAGTCAGCTTCTAACCTTATCGGGGCTCCCTTGTATGTTACTTCCTTTTTCTCTCTTGCTGCCTTTAAGATTCTCTCTTTGTCTTAGAATTTTGCCATTTTACTCATAATGTGTCTTGAAGTGGGTGTCTTTAGGTTCCTCTTGATTGGGACTCTCTGTGTTTCCTGCATTTGTGGGACTTATTCTCTCATCAAATTAGGGAAGTTTTCCATCATTACTTTTTCAAATAGGTTTTCTATCCCTTGCTGTTATTCTTCTCCTTCTGGTATCCCTTTTATATGGATATTATTATGTTTCATATTGCCTTGTATTTCTCTTAATCCCTCTTCATTCTTTCTGAGCCTCTTTTCCTTTTCTTGCTCTTTCTGGGTGTTTTTGTCTACTTTGTCCTCCAACCCGCTGGTCCGATCTTCTGCTTCATCGATTCTGCTTTTCATTCCTTCTACTGTATTCTTCAGTTCAGCAATTGTATTTTTCATTTCCTCTTGGTCCTTGTTGATAGTTTCTATTTCCTTTTTCATGTTGATATATTTTGCAGTGAGTTCATCATAGCTTCCCTGTAGTTTTTGGTAGCTCATTGAGAGCTCTTGGAGCTTCCTGACAACCATTGCTTTGAACTAAGAATCTGATAGTTGAGTTGCCTCCATTTCATTTAGCATTCTTTCTGGGGCTTCCTCCTTTCCTTTCATTTGGGGATTGTTTCTTTGTCTTCCCATTGTTTGTGAGACTCTTCTTGTCACCTCAACTTCTTAAATTGACCTGTTCTGGCTCCCTGAGTTTATGGTGTGAATTTCTGTGGTAGAATACCTGTGAGATTCAGTGGTGCAGTCTCCTTCAGGTATCCTGGTGTTCACAGCTTCCACTGTCTCAGCTGTTGGAATCCCCCCTCTTTGGGACCAAGTCTGTTTTTTTCACAGTTCCGGGGGGGGGGGGTTGGGTTTTTTTTTTGTTTTGTTTTGTTTTGTTTTTGTCTTACTCATGGGTATTTAAAAAGAGAAAAGAAGAAAAAAATGAAAAAAAAGAGGAAGGAAGAAGAGATAAAATTGGAAAGAAAGGAAGAAGGAACAAAACAAGAAAGAAGTAAAGAGAAGCAAAAGGAGTTGAGGAGTAAAAAAGATAAAAATAATAATAAAATTATTTAAACAAACAAACAAAACAAATTCTTGCTGTTTTCAAACTTGCCAAGCCACTTTTTCTGGTCTTGCTGGCTGCAATGTCCAACGGGTGATGGTATCTCTTTTCTCCCTGTTAAACACTCAGTCAGCTTTGGGCTACTCTCCCCAGGGCTAGCCCGGTGCCTCTCCACACAGGGCCTTGGGGCATGGGCTCTGGGCCTGCTGCTGAGTGTGCGCTTTCCCAGAGTTGATGGGTGTGAGCTTGGGTCTCCCATGGATCGAGCACTCACTGGGGTTTACAAGTGTGAGTTCTGGGTCTCCTATGGGGTACGTGTGCGCCGTCCTTGGTTTACGGGTGCGGGTTCCGAGTTTTCTATGGAGCGTGCATGCTGCCAGAGTTTACGAGTGTGGACTTCATGGGTTTCCCGCATTTTGCGTGCTCACCCTAAGGTCATGGGGGTGAGCTCCAGGATTCCCACGGATTGTGCACACTCCCCAGGTTTACAGGTGTGAGCTCCAGTTCTCCCACAGATCACTCACACTCCCTGGTTCCTGGAATGGGCTTCCACAGAGCCCCCTCCTCCGGTTGTGGGTGCCTCTGGTCACACGGGCTCCAGCGTGCACTCCACCCAGGACTATGTGTGGGTGCTCACAGCCCCAGCGTGTTTGCCACTCAGACTTTAAGTTCTCTCTCTGTGACTTCAAGCTACCAGGTCTCTCCCTTTGAGGCTCAACCCTTGTTTGGTCTGGGAGCCAGTGGTTGACCTGGCTCCCTCCCTAGAGCCCTGTGGTAGACCTGGCAAGCACGGGGCCTGGGGATTTTGCTGCCCTGGTCTCCGTGCTAATCCCTAGGCTCTTATTGTCCTAAAGAATTCTTCTAATTCTTCAAATATGGTGTGGTACTGTTGACTGTCTGCTCTGTTCCTCTGTAGATCAGCTAGGTTTTTCTCCCATGGGTAGGGGGAAGTGGAATCTGCCTCCTCCTACCTTGCTGCCATATTCCTTCTTCTACAAAGTATTTTTTTTAAATATAAGAAAACAGTCTCATTTAAAATAACATCAAAAACAATAAAATACTTAGGAAGAAATTTAACCAAGAAGGTGAAAGACCTCTGCACTTAAAATGATAAAACACTGATGAAAAAATTGAAGAAGACAAATAAATGGAAAGATTTTTATATTCATGAATTAAAAACATCATATTGTTAAAACATCCATATACCAAGTGACATACAGATTCAACGCAATTTCTATCAATATAAATGGAGAGAACCTAATTATTTCTATCAACAAAACATGGCCTAATTGTCATTTATAGAACAATCTATCCAACAAAAGTTCTTGAATTTTCTTCAAGAACACATGCGACATTCACCAAGATCAAGAATATTGTAAGCTGAAAAAAAAAAAAAAAACCTTCAACAAATTTAAAAGTATCAAAATCAAACAGAGAATATGTTCTGGCCATGGCTTAAAGATTAATCAAAAAACAGAAATATAACTAGAAATTCCCCATATATTTGGAAAGCAAACAACACATTTTTAAATGTCTCATAGATTAAATGAGAACATGTAAGATGTTAGAATATATTTTTGGATTAAATAAAAATGAAAACACTCCATATCAAAATGTGTGGGATGCATTATAACAGTGCTTAAAGAAAAAATTACAGCATTAAGTGCTTATGTTAAAAATAAAAGAGGTCTCAAGTCAATTATCTACACTTCCACTTTAATAAGCTAGAAAAAAGAGAAAATTAAATGCAAAGCAAGCACAAAGGAAGAAAATAATACAGAGAAAAAATGAGAGCAGATAAATAATAGAGAAAATTAAACAAAATGCTAGATCTTTGAGAAGATTTATAAAATCTTAACTTCTAGCTAGGGAGATAACCTTATTAACCTCCAGTCTGATTTCTAAAGAACAAAACAGGGAAGACCCAATTACCAAAATCAGATATGAATGAAGGGACATCACTGAAGACCCTATACATATTTTAGGGTTAGTAAAGGTGTTTTAATTGTCAGTCAGTGGAATAGCTACTCATCACAAATTTAGTGACTTAAACAAGACTCATTTATTATCTCCCAGTTCTGTAGGTGGGAAATTCAGGTGGGCTCACATGAGTTTTCCCCTTAGAGTTTCACAGGACTGAATTCAAGGTGTTGACTAGGCTGCTTCTTATCTGGAAGCTCTGGGGAAGAACCTCCTACCAGCTCATTACAGTTGCCAGAATTCAGTTACTTGAGATTATAGGACTGAGGTCGCTGTTCCTTTGCTGACTATCATCGGGGTTTCTCACAGCTCCTGGAGACCACCCACATTTCTTCTCACATAAGCCTAGTCCATCTTCAAACCAGCAATAATGTAACAGTGGGGAATTGTAACCCATCCCACCATTCTTTAGACATTTTTTTCTGTAAATGCTGACTCTGACTAATATGTAGCTTGTAGATAATTAGCATGTTTTTATAACAACCCTAGCAACTAACTTAAAAAAAAATGCAGACTTCTACCTTCAGCCATCCCAGCTTTGAGACATTTGCTGACCTTCAACTGTAAAACCAGGATGATGCACACCAGATCATAGCTTGACCAGTTTTGAGATCCTTATCAGAAGGGACTGTGCTGGTCTGCACTCAGAAAACTTTTCAACCCCCTCTCCTTGATCTCTTTGTTCCATTTTCACTCTCCCTTCATATAAAAATTTCTACCTGCATTGAGATGTTAAATGGGCTTTGGGACAAGTCCCACATCTTCTCAGATGAACAGCACCTGAATAAACCACTTTCCTTCTCACCAGCACCTGTCTCATGAGTTTAGCTTTTATTTTGGCAGGCAACCAGACCTGATTTTGGTTGCTATAATTCAGAGTCCTTCTGATGCTTCAAATATCTCTGACTTTGTCTTCTGCTACCAGCCAGTGGAAAATGTCCTTATTTTAAATGGTGAACCTACACAGGACTGATCCACCCAGATAATCTTCCTGTCTTCAGATCAATTTACTAATAACCTTAATTTTATGTGCAAAATCCCTTTTGTTATGTAATATAACATAATCATGAGAACAATGCTTATTGCCATATATTAATAGGGGAGGCTTACCGCAAGAGAATATTATAAAAAGTATATGCCCATAAATTTGACATCCTAGATAAATGGATAAATTCCTTAAGATAGAAGATGCCAAAGATCTATGATGCATAAATAGATAACCTGAATATTCCCATATTTATTAGAAACAGAACTTATAGTTAAAAACAATTTGAAAAGAAAATTTCAAGCCCAGATGACTTTAATGACATACTCTACCAAACGCATGAGAAACACATGATACCAACTCCGCACAAGCTTTTTCTGAATGCAAGCGAAGAGGACTCACTGCAACTTATATTATGAAGCAAGTATTTCCCTTATACCAAACCCGACAAAAACATTATAATAACACAAAACTACAGATCAATAGCTTTAATAAATACATACACAAAACCCTCAATAAAATACTGGCAAACTGATTTCAACAGTATTTTTAAAAAATTACATATCCTGATCAAGCAAGTATTATTCTAAGAAAAAGTAGGGTTTATCAAAGTAGGTTCACCATTTTTTAAATCTATGAATATAAATTACCTTCCACCAGGCTAATGATGAAAAACTACATAATCACTTCAACAGACGCAGAAAACATTTAAGAAAATCCAATATCTACTCCTAATGAAAACTTTTAGCAAACTAAAAAGAGAAAGGAAATCCTTCAATCTGCTAAAGATAATCTGTACAGTACCTGCAGCTAACATTATATTTAATGGTTAAAATATGAATGCTTTTCCCTAAAGACCAGAAACAAAGGAAGGATCTGCATTCTCACCACCCATATTCATCATCATACTGGATATCCTAGATAAGGCAACTAGGTATAAAAAAATTAAAAGCCTACAGTTTAGAAAATAAAAAACAAAACTCTTTTTATCCTCAGGAGACATGCTCATCTACATAGAGAAATCTGTGGAATATACAAATCTATTAAAATTAATAAATGGATTTAATAAAGTTGCTATACAAAAATCAACTAATTTCTTTTTTATGTCCAATAAAATTTATTTATAGCACTGAAACTTGAATTTGATGTAATTTTGTCACAAATTATTTTCTTCAAATTTTCATTCATTATAATAGGTCAAAATAAAAATATTTAGGTTTAGTGTAGTATTGCTATGCTAAAACAAAAAGAAAGCCACTGGAAAAAAACTTAAAAATTAAAATAATGAATAAACACAGAATATTCATACAATAGATGAGTCAGTAAAGATGTCAATTTTTCTCAAATTATTCTATTGATAAAATAAAATTATAATCATATATCTCAGGAGGATTTTTTTGGTCAAAATCAATTAGCTGATTCTAAAATTTATATGGAAAGGCAAAGAACCTATGAGAGCCACATTTTTCTGAAAAAACAAGAACAGAATTGGAATACTGACAAGGCCTCATTTATTTGCTATAAAGCTAGATTATAAGGAGAGTGTGACATTGGAGAAGGGACAGGCTTACAGTCCCATATAAAAGAGCAGAGTCCAAAAATTGATCCATATATAAACAGCCAGTAGAGAACAATAGAGAATTAATAGTCTTATCAACAAATGGTTCTGGAAAAAGTGAATATCCATACACTATACTCCCCCCAAAATGTAAAATTAATCAGATGTTATACAAAATGCCTAACTCACAATGAATTATAGCACTACTTGTAAAATACAAAACTTGAAGACATAGAGGAAAATCTTTGTGACTTTGAGTTAGGAAAAGTTTTGTTAGATATAAGAGCAAAAAATACAATCCATTTTTAAAAATCCATAATTGAATTTCATCAATATTAAGTGCTATCCCTGAAAAATTTTGTAAAAGAAAATTAAAAAATAAGCCATGGATTGGTATAAATTTTTTGCAAATCACAGTCCTGGTAAAGGACTTTTATCTAGAATATATACAGTCCTCTCAAAACCCAATAGTAAGGAAACAACCCTATTTTTTTAAAAAAAGGGCAAAAAATTTGAACAGATACTTTACCAAAAAAAGTTATATGGAATATAAATCAGCACATGCAAAGAGGCCAACAAAGTTAGTCATTAGGGAAATGAAAATTTAAACCACAATGGGATATTACCACTACACACGTATTATAGTGGGGAAAACAAAAAACAATCTCAGTTGGAAAGGATACAATATAAAATGATCACTTTGGAAAATAATTCTGCATTTTCTAAAAAGTTAAGCTGACAGCCCACATTTCTGGCAAGTGGAGACTGGATAAAGAAATGATGGCATTAGTACAGGCTCTGAGACATTGCAAACAACTGAGAAATGGTACAAACTGCTGCTGGTATTTCCATTAGCAACACTCACTCTGATTAAGTACCACTAGTGACTACACATGTTTACAGGCCTCACTAAATGAAGATGAAGCTACTCACCATGGAAAAACAATTTAAAAAAGTCATAATTCTGGTTCTTAAGAGGGTTTCTTTCTAATATACATAAAGTAGCAGTAGTGATTGCTAGTGACTTACTTTGTGGGATACTTCATTGGCACCTAAATGCCACACTTGCAAATGTTATATTACAGACAGGATACTTCATCCACCTCAAATATTTAAGCTAGTATTACCTCAATATTCACAAACATTTTAATGGTGTTAGTCTCTTCATACTCATGAAATTTGTTTAGTTCAAAAAACAATGACAGCCAGAATAGCCTGTTCCATTACTATTTTATTAATTAACTTGGGAACTCAGTCCAGCAGGCACAGGCCACTGCTAAAAGTGACTATGGCAACCATGCTAGTACCCTGATCTTGACAACTGAACATGAGACATTGTGACAGGAAGTATCAGGAGGCACAGTTGCTGCAGACACTCTTAGAGATAGCTAGTTGTTGCTTGGTAACCTGCTCTAAGGTATGGGGTTAACACAAGATAAAGTGAGGAACTAACAAGGGCTGACAAGATTTTTTACTTCATTGAGAGAGGGAGAGAGAGTATGATGCAGCCAAACATTTCCAACAATGAAAAGAGCTCAAAACCCATTATATCCTCAGACATTACATTATAATTTCTGCCAGCATCACTTGTAAAACATAACTGACATTTTGCTGTGGAAAGGAGTAACTTACAAAATTAATTTCTATCACTAATTTTCTATTCATTAATTATTCTCTACAAATTCTTTATGAGCATATTTATTATTGCAACAATTCAGTTAGTGGCTCCTAATATTACTTATTGATAGACCCTCCGAGAACTATAACATTAGATTTTATGTGTAAGAACAATGGGGTGGCACCAACAATCAGTGTTGAACAGCCTTAGATTAATGAGGGGGTCTAATTATGACTGAATCCATGGCAGTGTATTTTCCCTATTTAAATCCATCTGGTTGTACCATATTGTAATTTTAACAGCACCACTGAGAGTCATCCCATGAAAACTTATTTTTCAGAGAAATTAACACATCCTTTCAAGAGTATTAATTGTCACTAGTAGTACAAAACAGACCAAAATCACAATCACCTATAATTCTTTGTAATTTATAATATGAGCTTGTTCAAGAAAATAAAGGGTTGTATTTCCTTTCCTGGAAATATATTTTTGCTTTATTGACCCTTTCTCAAGTTAATTTTATCATGTCTATAAGTATTACACTACATAGCATTTCTATCATTGCTATCTTATTCCAGGGCCTAGGAGATCCTTGTTTGATCTCAGTATAGAACCTTTCTGTCCGTATTTTTGGCTGTGTTGTGCCAGTCATATTTCCAGAGAGGCAAAAGGATCATGGTAATGAATGAGAAGGCATATTTCCAATCCACATACATATACAATATTGTAGGTAACTCTTTGGTGATATCTAGACACTTCACAGAGAACTCCTCTCCCTGAAAAACATGAGGGAGGCACATTCTTCACAGCCCATGCAAATTTACTTCCCCAAAAGAGCAAGATGTCTCAGTTATCTGTCATGTGGTTCAAGGTACTTAGATTATGTAACATAAGTGAAAAACATAAAGTACAATGTGGATGCAGACATCGATTGAGTTGACTGTCATCATAAACACGGGTTAATCAACACAGTAATAAAAAAGGAAAGTAGAAGTGTGCCTGAGAGTCAGGGAGAAGTCCTCTTGACAGTCATTATAGTTATAAGCATAAAATAATTTGCACGGAGAAACTTTAATTAAGTTTCATCTCAAAAAATATTTTGAATTCCTTGTTTTGTCTTGATGATCATAAATCTCAAATCAGTTTTAGAATAGTATATGGTATCTAATAGCTACTAAATAAATGTTTGTTGGATGAATGGATTCATTAAAAAAGAAACAATGTAGACACCACTTTGTGAAGTTTATATTTTAAGAGAAAAAGGTAGATTGGCTGCTAAATTAGAAAAAAGAATGAAGTATTCAGTAACTTATTTTTCATGGGGGATATGTAGATTTTTAAAAAGCAACAGGAATGGCCTCACCAGTGTGGCTCAGCTGGTCAAACTTGTCCCACAAAGTGAAAGGTCGCCAGTTCAATTCCCAGTGAGGGCACATGTGTGGGTTGAGGGTTCAGTTCTCCATCCAGTCCCCAGTCAGGGAGCATACAAGAGGCAACCATTGATGTTTCTCTCTCACACTGATATTTCTCCCCTTCTCCTTCTCTCTCCCCTTTCCTCTCTATAAAAATGAACAAATAAAATCTTTTAAAAAGAAAGGCAACAGGAAAGATCCACTGGAAAGAGAGGCTGAAATTTTAGCAAGGATAAAACAGAGTAGGTTCAGAGGATGAGATGGACTCAAAATCAAGGACATATTAACCTCAAGAAGGGAAAGAATCCTCTCATGTAACAGAGATGAAGAGAATACAGTAATGGAAGATGGGAATGGATCTTGTATGGAAAAGATGAGGAAATTTCCAACAGATGGTGACCATTTTGTCAATAAAACTAGAGGCAGATGAAGGGAGGAAGGTGAAGACCAGTCATAGGCTTAAGGATCCCAGAAGAGGCTTGAAATAGCCATGATGTAAGAGGGAGAGTTACAGTAGTATTATTGGTTAGTGTTGACAATCCACTTGACATTGATTATGAACTTAAGTAAAACCATTTTAGTTCAATAGCCCTTAGCTTTTAAACGCAAGAAGACAGAATTTTCCAAGATTAGGGCTGCAACTTTGACAGAAGAATAGAGCAAAAAGAGAGGGCCAAGTAATTATATGGCATTAATTAGAGGGTTTTTGATATGACAAGCCATGTGAATATAAGATGAAAACTGAGGAAAATGACAAAAATGAGAAAATGTATAGATAGGGAGAAAATAGAATGATGAGTAGATTATGGGTCCTAATGAGATACAAGTATGGAATAGTGTGAACAACTAAACCAGCAAGCTAAACAGGGAAAAATATTAGGATCAGAGAAGTAAAAGAGTAATTTTGAAAGAGGAGAATTTATGGCTGTTCATAAAGTTTAAGTTTTGAGCTAGTGAAGAAGTGAAGGTCATTGGAGATAAGGAACTTGAAGAACTGAGAGGCCATGGTATTGGTTAAACCCTTCATAGGACACTGAACACCCAAGATGATAGCCAGAAACTTTGTTAGAGTGGTCTGCAATTGTATTCTAGAGTCTTCAACAAATAAAGTAGAGTAGCTCTGGTGAGAAAGGGGAGAGCATGGTGCACTGAAAGATACCTCAAGAAACCAGGGATTGTATAAGATGGTGGAGAGTCGGTGAGGATCTGTGGACATCAAGCACATCAGCTCTTAATAGAAAGTCCTGCTTGGAAAGACTACAGAGGATGAGGTACCTCCAAATGGAGTTCAGCTGAAGCAAAAATAAGAAGAAAGCTTTGGGGATGAAGTTGAGTATATAAGCGAGTGGTTAGGTATGGAGTATAATTATAGATGGCACAATAGTTAGATTTGAGGATTGAAAGTAAGAAAGAAGGAACAAGGAAGATAGAGCATCATGGGAATAATAGTGTGGCAACACAAGAAGCTCAGGGATCCTACACATTTGGTGTTGACTATTGAAAATAAAGATAGAAGGTTTGAAAAATTTTGTGTCAATTCTCTTTGAGCTGATTGGAGACTGGCCCTAATGGTAATCTTGATCACTTATTACTCCTCACAGTGTCTAAATCTGTTTCGCTTTTATTCAAACCCAACAATAGCAAGCTGCTTAATCATCAGTATTACCAATGACTTATTGATTAGATACATATAGGATTTTTGTTATTACATTTTTGATATTACAAAAGATAATTTTAGATTATATTTGGTTAATCATTCACTGGTTAACATTTCATTCTTTTTAACATTGGTTAACATTTCATTCTTTTTAAATAAATTACACAGAGCAGCTTTACTAGGGTAAGCCAGTCACTACAGTCCCAGCATTACATTTTTTTAAATAATTTGTGGTAATTAATATGACTTATTTCCTTTGTCTCAAAAATAGAGCATTGTGTAATCTTTTATTTAAAAGGCAAAGGTGAAAATTTTATAATTTAGCAAATAAATTATTCCTAATTTAGCTATTTAATTCCCCTAAAAAGGAAGAAAAAACATTCCACGTTTGAAAAAATGTGATTGTCTTTTATAATATACAATTTAAACAGGTAAAGTTAATACATTTTTATTCATTCCAGCCCTGCCTTAGAACCAGGGGAAGGGAGTGTGTTCTCGAGGTCTTCCTGCTGCACTGAGGGTAGCTGCCAGTCAGAGGTAGTGAACAGTTCCAGGGGCTGCTCTGCATCAGTGAGCAAAGCTATCATCAGAAACCAGCAGAGAGTAGCACACTTTCTGTGGGACTGGGAAAACAAAGGGTAAAGCATTGAACACACATAAACACTCAGAAAAGGGAATGTACAGAAAAGAGCAATCAGTCTCTGTGTGAAAGCGCTATTTTTTTTAAGGTGAACTTTGTCACCTGTTTGAAGATCCAATTTGCCAAATGACAACATTTGAAAATTAACATGATCTGCTATCACAACGAAGGCATTGATGTGTGCAGGCCCTGGTGTACTTCTGATGTCTCTGCCTTTGTCTGTTGTTCTTTAAGTGACTGCCTGATAATCCGCACTCTTTATCTCCTCAAAGATCTCTCAAGGTCTAGAGGAATGAAATCCTTGGAGGTGTCACTGAGAGACATAAGATATGCAAGAGTGAATCTCTAACGTGTAGGAGCTTAGCACAGGCATCTTTTCCACTTGGGTGAAAAAAAGAGCATCCCTCCCTTGTGGTCCACTTGGCTAGACTCTTGGTTGGATCTGACAGCATGATCACAGCAAGGGAGGGTCGGGCCACTGAAAGGGGCACTTTGTAATCAATGCTGCAGTTCCAGGCATCTTCTCAGATGCAGCATTGGAACAGGATGTGGTTTGGGAGTACTTTTTCTCCGAACAAAAACATAAGGAACGTGGTGTATCTGTCTGTCTGGCAACTCTCTACATAACACACTGAAAGACAGCATGAGTCTTTGGTACCCTTCCGACACTCAAAATCACAAATACTTCCATAGCCTGAAGTCATATTACTTTGTAATGTATTCTTAACAGAACTCATAACTAAACCTTCTTAGCTAGAATCTGTACTTGCAAATAATCTCTAAAGAAAGTTTCCATCACAGTTTCTTTGATTATTCTAGAGACCTCTCAGCTATTTCCAAAGATGTTGACAAGGACTCAAGAAATTAGAATCACTCCTTAATTTTGTTCAGATCCAAGTAAAAGGTGTTAGTTTTTGGAGGGCTATCCTCGGCAGAGTCATTTTAGAACAGAAAACAGGGGTCTATATCTAAACAAAGAAGCATCTCCAAACAAAAAGGGGGAAAATGTATCAATTATATAAGGTTGACAGAATGACTCAAATGTGTGCTGAAGTTTGCTTCTTTTCCACCCCACATTTCTCCACCCAAAATTCAGAGTATTTTGTCCCTCCCTACAAGCTCAATGTCTCCCAAAAGTCAAGAGTCAATATTGATACTAGGCAATGAGGCTATGAGTTGTCATTTAAAGACCTAAGTCTAGGCTTATGTTACTTTGTTCTTATCTAGCCCTTTGTGTTCCAGCTGTGACAACATGCCCGGTGATGGTCACTTAGCAACTGCGTGGTCCCCTGCCTGTGGATCCACACTATAAACTATTGACTATTAAATGATCTCTATGCAGCCATGTCATCGGCCACAATGTATAAAAAAACCATTCATGTGACTGCCTAAGGTCCATAAAGATAATGACACAGCTAGACTCAAATGAAAAGGAAAATTTGTAAGCACTTGTAATTATTAACTGGTAAGCTTTATTTGGCAAATGCCATCGCAAGACTTAGTGGAACTGGGATTGCAGCCAAGGGAGGTAAAGTAGAAGTGACAGCTATGTTCAAAATATAGTTATTTTTTTATCCTCACCCAAGGACATGCTTATCAATTTTAGAGAGGAGGGGAGGAGGAAAAGAGAATCAGAGAAACATTGATGTGAGAGAGAAACATCCATCAGTTGGCTCTCACAGTCACCCTGACCCGAGGCAGAACGAACAATCTTTCAGTTTGTGGGACGATGTTCCAGCCAACTGAGCCACACCAACCAGGGCCGAGTATAGTCATTTTTAAAAGATGTTGACCAAACTGCTTTTAAAATATTTATTGCAGGTAAATGATTGAAAAGAGAATTTAGACTAGATTTAACAATTATTTAAAATAATGGAAAGTGAACTAACCTAGGTGCCAGGAGTCACACATGCTCTTGTGCATAATCACAGACAGCCTCACATACATACCCGTTAACCCTGTGGAGGTCACGGTCAAAAAAATTTACAGAGTAGGTCAAGTGTATCCAAGAAATACATTCATTACTAGAATGTACTGAAATGTGAAAAAAAATCTAAAATACTGCTTATTTGCATGTATTAAATTTACATAATAAAATAACTGATTTTTAAATTTATTTCCCATTATGATCTAGAAATTATTAAACAGAGAAATATAAAAACAAAATTTTCTTTTTAAATAACAGAAACATGGATATTGCTAAAAATTTTATTGAATTATTGAATCAATACATTTTTACAGCCATTTTCAATGTTAAATAAAAAAAGAATAAAACACAACACTGACTTTGAAGCTATGAAAAAACAACTACAGCAACAGTAACTTCAGAGTTCACAGTACCTCTCAGATACAATTTTCTATCAAATATAAGATGGCTTAAATGTTATGGCCTAACAGTAGTCACATTCAAACATGAAGCTAATCATGACCTTGAGCCTATGCACCCAATAGGTATAACAATATTTAAGAAAAGAGTTTGTTAGCAGCACAATTTACAATAGCCAAGTGCTGGAAGCAACCTAAGTGCCCATCAGTAAATGAGTGGATCAAAAAACTATGGTATATTTACACAATGGAATACTACAGAGCAGAGAGGAAGGAGCTCCTGCCCTTGGCAACAGCATGGATGGAACTGGAGAGCACTATGCTAAGTGAAATAAGCCAAGAAGTGAGGGACAAATACCGTATGATCTTACCTTTACTGGAAGATAATCAACAAAAGAAGAAAGCAAGCAAAATATAACCAGAGACACTGAAATTAAGAACAATCTAACAATAGCCAGAGGGGAGGGGGGAGAGGACAGTGGGGAGAAGGGTTTTCATGGAACTACCATAAAGGACACACGGACAAAACCTAGGGGGAGGGTGGAAGCAAAGGAAGGAGGAGGTTTGGCTTGGGGGGGAGTGGTGGGGAGAAAATGCAAATGACTGTAATTGAACAACAATAAAGTAATTAAAAAAAAAAAAGAATTTGTATCTCTCAGATCGGCCATGACCTCCACAGGGTTAAGAGACTAGGCAAGTCATTCAACATCTCCTTTTCTATCATTGTATCTACATCTGCAAAGCAAGATTCATGCACATAATCTTCAGTTCCGAATTTATCAAAATTTGTCAATGATTGTACAGAAGCCCCCCACACCAAGCTTGCTATAGATTGTACAGTGTCAGCTGATACAGTTTTGAGTGTTGTATTTCATTGACTGATACAGTATCAAAGTGCTAAAAAAAATCAAAGTCAATCTGGTTGTGTTACATAGGGTATTAAAGCTAGTTGCTGTAACAGGAAAACCTATAAACAAGTGAGTAGTTTAGTTTCCACTTGTAAAGACTATTAGCTGGTGTGGAATGGGGATAAGTGTGGGGAAGAAGAGGGAAGTTCCACTCCGTGTAGTCATTCAGGGATGCAGGCTCATCATGGGGCCTCTGCTGACTTCAACATGTGGCTTCCACGGTTGCCCTGAGTATCACCATCCAACCAACATTTGGAGGGAGGAAGGCAAGTGGAGCATCAAAGTCCTAGAGGTGTAATGTGTAACTCTTGGCTATGTTTCCAAAGGGAAGAGAAATCTAATTTGAAGAGCCGCTAGCCAGTTTCTGCCTTACAAAGAAGTATCGAGAAAGTCACTTCAGAGCAGGATACAAATCTCCAAATTCTTTAAGCCACAGATCAGTTTCTCCTGGTTCCAAGAAAAGTTCTTTGGTTACCATAGCCCTCAACAATTACTTCCTCCTCTAAACTTTTATTGTAGCATGTATTTTGGTATTTTATTGTTTTGACTTGATGTGTCTTTATGAAAGTATGTCTCCTTTATTAATACCATAGACTCTTGAGACTAGAGATTGTCTTAAACTTTTTTATATGTTTTATTTCTCACCCTCTCCTTTGCCATTTAGCATAGGCACTTAATTTGAAACCATTCAGTAAAAAATTTTCATTAATCTTGGTGATTTTTTTAAAAAAATACTCATAAATGTAAGCTGTCTGAGAGCAAGGGTGGAAAGGAGCACATGCCTTTTTTCCTAGTCCCAGTGCCAAGAACAGTAGCTGGCATATCACAAGCATTCAAAATTATTTGGTGAATGAAAACAACATTCTGTGATTCTACATTTTCTGGTTAACCAGTCCTGTTATTTTTCTTTTGGTAAAATACTTATGATAAGTTCTAGTAGTTTAATTATAATAATGAACACACAATACAATAGACAGTTAATGTATTATGGAATTGTATATTTGAAACCTACATACTTTTATTAACCAGTAAATTCAATAAAATTTTAAATAAATAAAATAATAAAAATAAGAATAACAATGAACAAAAACTCATCAACACAGAGGGTAAAGGTGGTGGGGGTATAGTTAAGGGTTAAGGGAGTCAAATAAATGGTGATGAAGGAGATTCAACCTTGAGTGATGAACATGCAGTGCAATACACAAATGTAGTATCATAGAATTGTACAGTTGAAACCTATGTAATTTTATTAACCAATGTCACCCCCAAAATTTAATAAATAATAATAATAGCAGCCAACACTTCCATTAGTATTGTGTGCCATATAGAAAGCTCATTTAATAGACTATTTTGAATAGTTGCTAATGCGAGTTCCTTGTACACATATTCCCGTGTTCTGAACCAATGCTGGCCTTCACAAAGCCTGTGTGCAAGTTAGAAAAAGCACCACAGGCTGGACCACTTACCAATCTATGTCATCAAAGAACATCCAAAGCAGAGACTTATTTATAAATATTTAATGAATGGATAGATGATGGACACATAGATGGGTGGATAGATGGGAAAACTATACCATTTAAGTGGATCTGAGTGATAATAATTTTATTTACTTCTTTTTATTATCTGATGTGTTTTATGATATTAATGTCACTCAACATATATACTTACTTCAAAGAGAAAAATAAATCTATAAATAATAAGTGAGAACAAAGTGCATCAATCTAGATGAACATAATTTTTAACTAAGAAAGGAAATGAGCCCTGGCTGGTGTAGCTCAGTGGATTGAGTGCAGGCCTTCGAACCAAAAGATCATGGTTCAATTTCCAGTCAGGGCACATACTTGGGTTACAGGCCAGTTCTCGGCAAGGGATTCATGAGAGACAACCATACATTGATATTTCTCTCCCTCTCTCCCTCCCTTCCCCTCTAAAGATAAATAAATTTTAAAAAATGTTAAAAAAAAAGGAAATGAATATAATACTCATACCTTATGTTCTTTAATTTTCTAAACATATTCTTTATTTGACAGAATTTATAACTAGTTCCAAATGCTCATTAGATACTAAATCTTTATTTAAAGATTTTATTCATTTATTTTTAGAGAGAGGGGAAGAGAGGAATAAACAGAGGGAGAGAAACATCAATGTGTGGTTGCCTCTCATGTGGCCCCCACCAGGGATCCAGCCTTCAACCCAGGCATGTGCCCTGACTGGGAATCGAACTGGCAACCCTTTGGTTTGCAGCCTGAGCTCAATGCCCTGAGCTACACCAGCCAGGGCCAGATACTAAATCTTTTTATATTTAATTATTGAGTTGAATTTTGTAGAAATTGAGCTAAATGATAGTTACAATTGACTTTTTATTTTTAGATAACTATGGATTCACAGGAAGTTATATATAAAGAGTAGAGAGAAGTCCCATGTACGCTCACCCAGTATTTCCCAATGGTAACATCTTACATAAATATAACCCAACATTAAAACTAGGAATTGACATTGCTACAACCCACAGACTTTATTCAGATTGTACATGTTTCAAATAATTCAGTTTTGCCAGTTTTACGTGTATATATATATTTGTGTAGTTCTATGTAATTTCATCACACGTGTAACTGCCACCAAATCAAGATACAACTAAAGGATACAATCAAAGAATATCAAGATTAAAATATCCCCAAAATAGCCCTGGCTGGTGTGGCTCGGTGAACTGGGTGCCAGCCTAAGTAAGAATCGAAGGGTCACTGGTTAGATTCCCAGGCAGGACACATGCCTGGGTTGCAGGCCAGGTCTCCAGTAAGGGGCATGTGAGAGGCAACCGCACACTGATGTTTCTCTCCGTCCTTCTCCTTCCCTTCCTCTCTCTCTAAAACTAGCTAAATAAAATCTTTTTAAAAAATTAAAATAAAATAAACTATCCAAAAAATGAAATTGTTAAATATCTTTTCTAATGTTGTCATTATACAGTTTTTGGAATTATAATTGTTAATTATCAAAGTACTTTGGATAAGTAAATAAATTAATATTCTCACCATTTTTCTATTTAAAAATATATCGCAATTTGTAGGAAAAAAGTCATTTCAGATGCTCTCAGGGATTTCTCTATTCAGAAAGGAGTCTGATGAAGAATGCTTTTATACAATAGATAATCAACTCGTTTTTATCTTGTTGTTATTTATCTTATAAATAAAGGTTTACAATTTGAAACTTTAAAAATGTTTACTTACCTCTCAATAACAGATGATGCAATGTAAGTACTCTGCCACCAGGTGGTAGTCCCTCAAATACATGCTTTAAAATTCAGATTATAACTAATAGTGACTTTCCTCTGAACTCACTTAAAATATAACATTTTTGCTCTTTGTAGTTAGTTATTTCAATAATCAAATTTAAAGGATCTCTATCATCAGTCCCCAATTTTCTTCTTAAGTTCATCTTTCACACTTATCTTGTATAAGAAATATTTGGTATACCAAATCAGATCTGTTCGCTATTTCTCACATATTTGTTTTCTCATAATACTTCTGTATTATATCTATTTTCTTAAACTAGTGCCACAGTATAGCGCCTGATGCATAGTGAGGGCTAAATAAATGCTTACCATAAGCTTTTGTTCTTTCATTCCTTTTATCTAAAATTCTATACCACCTCCTCTACTTAGCTACAAAAACCCTTTAGTGAAAGCTCAATTTCAGTGTCATCTCTTTCACCATTATCCCGGTAGGAAGTGATCTCCCCTCCCCCCATAGCCAGGTAGTACTCTATTTTTAGCACAAGTGTAGTTTCTATACACCACTTTAAGTTGTAGCTTTTAAACATTTATTCTCTATTTTAATCTCCCACAATCCCAAGCACAGTATTTGGGTATTCAACAACTATTAGTTCAATTAATGCATTGCAATATCACATTTTTAAAAATTTAAGGGGTATCCCCATAACTATAACCTTTTTTATTGATTCTTAACTTTCCTTTATCATTTATCCTGAATTCTAACTTGAGGCAAATTTCCTATATTGAGTTTAAAAGTCATTAAAGTTCCAAGTCTTCAAACTTTGGGTGGGCTGGAATCAATATTACTTAAAGTATCAATATTTTTTTGAGATCCTCAGCCCTACTGCTGGGGCAAGTCTCTAGCCTCTTTCCTAGTCAATTTAAAGGTGAATTCTCCTTTGTCCCACTTACTACATGAATCAATTAAAGAGACTCTTCTTTTCCAATCCTAGCCCCCTCTTTGCCCATGAGCCTCTCTGCTTACTTTTAACATCTAACAGTAGAACTTTTAAGAAAAACATTTCTCTTTTTTTCCCTTATTAAAAGGAAACTTTACAAGCACTAGCTATGCTTTTCTTTTATTAGAATTAGTAGACAGGTGACCTTGAATTGTATGTCCAATAGATCTTCTTTCAGAAACATTCTAGTAATAACTTCAGTTCCCAACCTGTCTTAGAGCTCACAGAGCTGTTTCCTGAGTTTATATTCTCCCTAAAAAGGAGAACATTTAAAAATAAGACTATTTCAAAATGAGGTTGGGGATGGAAATTTGAAACAGTTTCACGACAGTAACATTGATCTCTCTTGGCAGTTCTGATATTTATGTATTGGGTTTTCTCAAAGCTAGGTCACCTTTCTCTACAACCATTTGGTCTGTTTTAAAAAGTGATTTCCTAAAGACCAAAGACTACCTTTTTTTTTCTTTTTTTTTTACTTAGAGTCCAACTTCACAATCTCAGAGCTTAAAATTCTTTAGATTCCCATGGCAGAGCTACTTTAGATCAAAGTACAGCGAGATACAAATGCCCAAATCTACCCTCACAAGCATCTCTGTCTTCAGAAGGTTAATGATACCACTCTGACAGACTTCACAAGTCTTCCACTCAACTGTTGTGGCTATAGACTCCCATGTCCAGATCTCAAGCTTTGTTTGTATTAGTTCTGCAAACACTCAATTAGACAAATATTTATTCAACACCAATTAGATGTCACATGTAGTATGAGGTTCTCAAAAGGCAAAGTTCAATAAGTCATGATTCCTACCCTTGAAAATTTTACTGTATTTTGGCAATTTCTTAACTCTGCCAGATATTCTTCCCTCACTTGTGTGATTTGTTCAAGTTCATAACTCATAGCCTAATAGTATCTAAGTAATTGACTTCCCAGAAATCTTCAGTTCTAGAATATTTCAGAGTTCACTGTGACTATATGACCATTACCAATTTTTTTTACAGTTTTAATCCATTGAGATCTGACATCTAATCAATAAAAGGAGTAAAAATGCTTAGCAAATATTCGATAATAAGATCTGTACTTATTCTAAAGCTTATGAATTTCACAAAATAAAAGGGGTCTTGAGAAAGACCCCTTGAATGTGCAGTACTTGACAGTACTTGAATGCTCCCACAACTACATAAAAATTACAACTAAATTACAGAACAAACATTAATCAGAACTGCCTGAAATCAGGTTGAATGGAAGTCTTATAACTAAGGATACAAAGAAGAATCCATAGTGAGACTGGTAGGAGGGGCAGAGACATGGACCAGGCTGATTCTACACACATGTGGTGGATGAAAATTAGGAGGGATATCTTGGCTGTGGAGGTTCCCCTTGAGGAGGGAGGGGTCACATCCCCATACCAGGCCCCCTAGCCTAGGGTTCCAGTGCCAGAAAGAGAAATCTCCATAACTTCTGGCTGTAAAAACGAGTGGGGATTGGAGCTAAGTGAGACAAAGGGTTTGTGGAGTCTCAGATGCTCCTCTTAAAGGACCAGCGCATGAGCTTACTCACTCACTTGCTCTAAGCTCCAACACTGGGGTAGCAGCTGTGGTGTCAAAAGACACCACAGATATAAGGAGAGGAATTGAATTATCTGGCATCAGGGTGAGAGCTGGAGAGGCAGCTTTCTCCCAGACAGACGTGCAGGCAGAGGCTATTGTTCTTTCTCTGGGCCTTTCCCTCATAGAACCAGTAGACAGGCACGATATCTGACTCTCCATCAACCAGGCTAACATTGTTGGCCCTACTCTGGTGATTCCAAGAGGACCAGCCTCACCCAACTTGTGGGCTCACCCAAGTCATTTCCAGTGGCTTTTCCGTATGAATGGCCTATCTTGGCTCATGCTTCAGACTCTTCTAAAATCTCTCAAACAAAAAGCTTCTAGCCTTGGCATGCCTATACCTCTCACTAAGTGGCCCTAGGCCTGGCACTAGTGGCATTCAGCCTCAGTTCACAGATTGGCCTCTCCTGGGTACCTCCAAACCCAGCATGAGTAGCAGTCATGTGTAGATTGCTTTGTAGCTCTTTCCAATGTCACCAGGCAGAACACAGGTGGCAGCTTACCTTGGTCTGCACCTCCCAGGAGGCCCCAGATCCAGAGTGCATGGTAGACAGCTTCAGACCATGTAGAAACACCACCCAACCACCTTCACGAGAGACACATTTGAGGGGTAGACTCAGTGGGCATCAGAGCCTCACTAAAGAAAGTACTGCTTTGTGGGGTGGATCCCTACACAACCAGTCCTTCAAGGTGATCACAGCCAGTCCTCACAGCCTATCAGCCAGGGGGTAAATTCTCCCATTGATGTGCCAACAATCAAGGCTCAACTACAACAAGGAGGTGTACATAGCCCACATGAGGAAGGGGGGCATACCTGAAGTGCCCAGCTTGGGTGACTGAGGAGGTTGTGCCACTGGACCCTACAGGACACATACTGCATAAGGCCATTCACCACTCTACCAAGCCAAAGAGACATAGCAGCTCTGTCTAACACATAGAACCCAGCACAGGGAGGCTGTGAACATTAGGAGAAAAAGAAACATGTCCCAAATGAAAGAACAGAACAAAACTCCAGAAAAGGAACTAAATAAAATGTAGACAAGCAATCTGCTGGAAGCAGAGTTCAAAACAACAGTCGTAAGGTTGTTCAATGACTTTAGGGAATGAGCAGATGAATCAACTTAGGGGAAGAGTAGAAATAGAAAACATGAAAACAGAGGTAGTAAATGTAAAAAAGAACCAGTCAGAAATGAAGAATATATTAACTGAAATGAACAATACATTACCAGGAATCAACAGTAGTTGAAGCAGAGGATCAAAGAGATCTGGAAGATAAAGAAGCAAAAAACACCACATCAGAAGAGCAAAAGGGAAAAAAGAAACCAAAAACTGAGGATAGTACAAGAAGCTTCTGAGACAAATTCAAACATACCAACATTTGCATCATGGGGGTGCCAGAAGTAGATGAGAAAGAGCAAGAAATTGAAAACACTTGGGAAAAAATAATGGCAGAAAACTTCCCTAATCGGATGAAAGAAATAGACATCCTAATCTAGGAAGGACCAAGAGTTCCAAACAAGATGAACCTAAACAGGCACACATCGAGACACATCATAATTTAAATGTCAAAGGTTAAATACAAAGAGAGAATTAAAAGTGACTTACAAGGGAGTTCCTATAAAACTCAGCTGATTTCTCAGCAGAAACTTTGTGATCCAGAAAGGACTGGCAAGAAATATTCCAAGTGAAGAAAAGCAAGGATCTACAACCAAGATTATTCTACACAGCAAGGCTATCATTTAAAATCCAAAGTTATATCAAGAGCTTCCCAGACAAGAAAAAGCTAAAAAAGTTAATCACCACCAAACCAGTATTACATGAAATATTAAAGGATCTTTAAAAAGAACGGGAAAAATAAATATTAATAATAAATGGCAATAAATACATATCTAGCAACAATTGAATCTAAAGAACAAAACCAACAAACAGGAAAGAAACAGACTCATGGATACAGAGAATATTTTGACAGTTGCCAGATGGGAGGGGAATTAGGGAGGATGGATGAAAAAGGTGAATGGATTAAGAAGTACAAATTGGTTGTTACAGAATAGTCATGGGGATGTAAAGTACAGTATAGGGAATATAGTCAATAATATTCTAACTATGTACAGTGTCAGATGAGTACAAGATTTTTTAGAATGATCACTTAGTAAGTTATATAATGTCTAATTACTGGGTTGTATACCTGAAATTAATATAATATTGTACATCAACTATAACTGGAAAAAAATTTAAATAAAAATTAAAAAGAGAATCCTGCCCTGGCCAAGTTGTTCAATGGATTGTAGTGTTGTCTCATACACCAAAAAGTTGTGGGTGTGATTCCCAATCAGGGCATATACCTAGGTTGCAGGTTTGATCCCCACTCAGGACTCAGACAGGAGGCAACTGATCTATGTTTCTCACATCAGTATTTCTCTCTCTCTCCCTCTATCTCTATCTCTAACTCTCTCTCCTCTCTCCTTCCCCCCCCCTCTTTTCTCTCTCAAATCAATACACATATCCTCAGATGAGCATTAAAAAAAAAAAGCATCCTAAACTCTTCATTTCCCAGGTGACCAAATCTAAGCCACCCACCAAACATTTGTTTGTATAATGACTATTACAAGAAAACTTTCTTTTCAAAAGATACCCAAAATCAAGTTGACAGTTCCTTGCTTTGAGCACCTAAACGATTCTAAAGTAATGATAGATGTTGATACAGAATCACCAGCCTCAATTTCCTTTTTGTAGACTACAAATATGAAAACGGTGGTGCTTATGGAATAAAAATCTTGTTTTATTCATTCCACATTTTCCAAGTGCTTGGTGCAGTGTCTGGCCCAAACTCTGGTTCGAGAAGCGTTTATTATTCTTATTAACTTCTCTGTCTGGCAGAAATAAATGTTTCCATTAGTGTCTGGCCCAATCCCAGCATGAAGCTGAAGCACTGGGAAAATCTGGGTCCATGATACATAGAATTCCTTTCCCCCAAATATTCAAAGCATCAAATTAGCTCACAACATATGGACCAGAGATAAGAGAGCACCCATCAGGGTTTCAGTGTTTGGGTTTTATAAAAACCTTGAGAAATTTTGTTTTGAAGCTGATATTTTCAAAAAAGTTCTTTGAATTTTTTCAGAACATTTCAATCACTGCTTTTCAAGGGAAATTTTTGTAATTTTTTTCCAACTGAATGGAAATCTGTGCTATTCAAACAACAAAGTTTTTTTTTTCTTTTGAAAGTTCTTCATGTGCTGTTTCTAGGGTTGCCAAGAGAATTGGATTAAAGAAATTTAACTAAGCAGCGATCAGTTATATGTCCTAAAGACAACTGAAACTCTGAAGTTCAGAAGTTTTATGTTTCCTTCAAAACTTGGAGCCCATGGTTTACAGATTAGTCCTTAAATTAACCAAATAAGTTTGCTAGACCTATAGTCCAGTTTATTTTATTCTTTAAGTTATTTTTCCTAATTTTTCTTGTCTTTGTTTAATTTTTTTGTGGATAACATACAAGAGTTAGAATGTGCATGTGTCCTCAGCAACAGGGCAAACTCACACTTGGCATAACTCACCATTTTTTCAGAAATCATTTTTTTACTGCAATTCTTATACATTAAGGAGACATCTTTCATAGTTGCACATGTCATGCACATTTCAAATACAAGAACACTGCAGCTCAGTGTCAGACAGCTCAGTAGAACAAAACAGCTGTGTGTGAACCTGGAACTGTTAAACTCCAAGGCCTAACTGCACCCTGCTTTACAATGGTTCTCAGCCTTAGGTATGTACAGCATCACCTGGAATAGTTTCTACACATACAGATTCCCAGGCACCATTTCTGGGGGTTGTGATGAAGTAGATCTTTCTTGGGCTCACAAATCTGAGTGTTTAACAATCCCAGATGGTTTTGAAGTAAATCATCCACATTCCAATGAACTGGATCGCATTCCCATGAAGACTTGGTTACACCTACTTCTTCTCGCCTGCCTCTAGAGATGAAGCAAGGTTCTACATATCCACAGTCTCATCCCCATCACCAATTACCACATAGTATAAACCAGAGTAAACTACTTTTCCTGTTGGGTCCTGGTTTTCTTAGCCTGTTAAATGGCAATAATTATATCTTCCTTACCTCAGAGTTGCAGCAAAGATCAAGTGACATGATAGATGTTACAATGTTTATAACAATACAAAATGCTATTTAAAAAGATATCTTATAATGACAAAAAATATAAAACACAAAGTTTATTTCGATGCTTTGATATAGGAGTATCTGATTACAATACTGCAAAGAATAGGTAGACATTCAGTCTACATCCTTAAGCACTTTGGCCTACTCAGCCCTCATCCATAACCACTGTGGAATGCAGAAAACCTTTATTAATGCACACACACAAGCACAGGGGCATGCACACATGTATGCAAACCCACACACACATATATGCACATGGTTGCCACGCTAAGTCAGTGCAGACTTTTTCATTGTCTCCAATCTAAACGCCACAAAAAAATAAAAGATAACATCTCTACTTAAAATAATGCAGATGGGTTAACACACCAGTACCTGTCACTGTCATGACACTCCCACCGACCCACAGGATACCTCCGGCCCCCAGGTTGGCCCCTCTCTCAGGTATATGGACTTCTACTACACTCTTCATTGGAAAAAGGTTTTGAAACAATTGGTATGACAAAAGAGACTGACACGAAATAGTCACAGCTTGATTTCACGGCACGCCACATGGGATTTTTCTAAAAATAAAGAAACTTTAGCATTTCCTTGTTATTTGGGGCTACAAAGCCATAAGCCTCACACCTTGCTTGTTTCGACTTTGAAATGAGCAGACTGGCTGGAAAACAGGAGACAATTTGCATGTGAAAAATAAACAAACAGAAGTCTTGCAGCATACCATGTCAAAAAAAAATTAAAAAGAGTTGATGTCTTTGTTTAGAAAGGAGAAGAAGTAAAGTTGAGCAGGTTAGTAACACAGCACCTTTTTCGTGCTGCTTCCTAATCCATATGGGGTGGGCAAAAGTAGGTTTACAATTGCATTGTGACATTCTTTTCATTTAATAAAGTGAATGTAATCATCATAATCTGCATACAAACAACTGTAAACCTCCTTTTGCCAACCCCTGTATTTTTTAAAGATTTTTAAGAATTGTTTAAAAGATTTTATTTATTTATTTATTTTTAAAGATAGGGGAAGGGAAGGAGAAAGTGAGGGAGAGAAATGTTGATGTGAGAGAGAAACACTAATTAGCTGGCTCTCATACGCACCCCAACCTGGGACCGAACCCATAACCCAGGCTTATGCCCTGACCAGGAATTGAACCAGCAACCTTTCATCTTGCAGAATGACACCCAACCAACTTAAGCTACACTGGCCAGAGCTGCCTACTTCTGTATTTTAAATGAACCTGACTTTATCTTACTACATTATCAACAGCATTTTCCCAGGACTCACTGATTCGAAGTTTTCCCCACTCCAATACTTGTGTCATGCACACATCTTCAATTTTGTTAAAGAATGGTCTCACCATATGACTCAGTCATTAAGTTATTTTATATTCTATCGCATCAACACTATATTCCTCTGTCTGGTACTCATTGCTTTCCCTAAACTTTTTCCTCTGTCAAATTTTTTATTATTCTTCAATGACACTTCACTTTCTCATCCCCACCATCTCCCAACCTACACACATTCATACACATTCACACATTCTAGTAAGGTCAGTATCTTCAGTATCTCCCAATTCAGATATACTGATCTCCACCTCCTTGTTTTCGCTGACATTCAAATCAGTCAGAATGTATTCACTTAGGCTCAGTAGAAAAGGACTCCAAAATGTTAAGATCTAACATTAAGACATTAGAGAAGTAACTAAGTCTCTGACATGAGTAGTAAGACATTTATTCACACACAGAAATACAAATACTTGCAGAAAAAAAGAGCTTATGTGGTCACTAAAATCTATTTTCTATTTCTCCTCAGCACACACTTTTTTTTTAATGTCTCAGCCTTCTTTCAGGAAAGGGAGGCCATATGTCTGCATTCTGGCCTAGGGAGCTGAACAGAAGTGATGTAGTCTTTTGCAGGCCTGACCCATAAAAGCTTACAATCACCTTGCACTCTGTTCCTTCCTCTATCTCCCACCAGCTACAGGAGATCCAAATAAGATCCGGGAGAATTCTGGGGCAACCCAATCTAATGGAAGTACAATATGGTTGCATGTAAAATTTAAAATATTTTGGGAGCTACAAAGATTTTATTTAATGGGAAATTAATTTTAATACATTTTTCTTAGCCTAGTATATAGAAAATATTGTCACTTGCCCACATAACCAATTAAAAATTATTAATTCAATATTCTACATTCATTTCATCACACTAAGTTTTCAAAATTGATGTGTTTCACACTTCCAGTACCTCTTAGTTTATCAGCGCCTCACATTTCAAATGCTCTATAGCCACATGCTGGCTAGTGAAGGCAGTGTTGAATAGCATAGTTCTACGGGATGGTGAAGTTTCAGGATGGAAGGAGTTGGGAGTCTGAATCATTTCATGAAAGGCCACCTCCAAAGCACTGTCCATGATTAGTTATATGATCAACACTTAAACTTCTATTTTGTAATTTACTGTGATTTTTTAAAATTTCTTAAGTATATTTTATTGATTATATTATTACAATTGCCCCAATTTTTCCTCCCCTTTATCCCCCTCCTCCCACCACTGCTCTCCCCCACCCTCCAAGCATTCCCCCCTCCCATTAGTTCTTGGCCAAGGGTTGTACATATAAGTTCTTTGGCTTCTCCATTTCCCATACTATTCTTAACCTGCCCCAGGCTATTTGGTACCTACCATTTCTGCTTCTTATTCCCTGTACCTTTTCCTCCCATTCTTCCTTTTCCCCTCCCCACTGAGAACCCTCCAGTGATCTTCATTTCCATGATTCTGTTCCTGTTCTAGATGTTTGCTTAGGTTTTTTTTTGTTTGTTTGTTTAGATTTTATTTATTTATCTTTAGAGGGGAAAGGAAGGAGAGAGGGAGAGAAATATCAATGTGTGGTTGCCTCTCATGTGTCCCCTGCTGGGAACTGGCCTGCAACCCAGGCATGTGCCCTGACTGGGAATTGAACTGCGATCCTTTGGTTCACAGGCCCAATCCACTGAGCTACACCAGCCAGGTGTTTGCTTAGTTTTTGTTTTTTTAGGTTCAATTGTTGATAGTTGTGAGTTTGTTGTCATTTTACTGTTCATAGTTTTTAATCTTCTATTTCTTAGATAGGCCGCTTTAACATTTCATGTAATAAAGGCTTGGTGAGGATGAACTCCTTTAACTTTACCTTATCTGGGAAGGACTTTATTGTCCCTTCCATTCTAAATGATAGATTTGCTAGATAGAGTAATCTTGGATGTAGGTCCTTGCCTTTCATGACTTGGAATACTTCTTTCTAGCCCCTGCTTGCCTGCAAGGTTTCTTTTGAGAAATCAGCTGATAGTCTTATGGGAACTCCTTTGTAGGTAACTCTCTCCTTTCCTCTTGTTGCTTTTCAGATTCTCTTCTTATCTTTAATCTTGGGTAACTTTTACATATGATGTGTCTTGGCATGTTACTCCATAAGTACAATTTTTTTAGGACTCTCTGGGCTTCCTGGACTTTCTGGAAGTCTGTTTCCTTCACCTGATTAGGGAGGTTTTCCTTCATTATTTGTTCAGATAAGTTCTCAATATCTTGCTCTTCCTATTCTCCTTCTGGCATCCCTATGATTCAGATGTTGGAATGTTTAAAGTTGTCCTGGATGTTCCTAAGCCTCCCCTCATTTTTTGAATCCTTATTTCTTCATTATGTTCTGTTTGGATGCTTATTTCTTCCTTCTGCTCCAAATCATTGATTTAAGTCCCAGTTTACTTCCCTTCACTGTTGGTTACTTGCATATTTTCCTTTATTTCACTTTGTATGTCCTTCATTCTTCCTTCATTTTGTGACTGATCTCAGTCAATTCTGTGACCATCCTGATTACCAGTGTTTTGAACTCTTCATCAGATAGGTTTTCCATCTCCTCATCACTTAGTTCTTCTGGAGTTTGATCTGTTCTTTCATTTGGGCCATATTTCTTCATCTCAGAGCACTTGTTACATGGTAAGGGGCAGAGCCTTAGGTATTCACCAGGGCAGGGCAACCATCTTTACTGTATTGTGGTGCTGTCTGTGGGGGAGGGGTCAGAGAGGGAACAATGCTGCTTACTCCACTCTTGTCTCATTTTCCATCACTTCCCTTGCTTCCCACAAGCAGATTTGCCTTATCAGGTGCTGATTCACAGGTGGGTGGGTTTGTGTTATGTTTTAGGACCCTATGTGCCTCTGCTATGAACTTTCCTGTGAGGCTGGGAGTTTCTCCTGCTACTGTAACCCTCACAGATTTTTTACAGCCAGGGATTTTGAGTCTTTAGTTTCCTGTGCTTAAGCCCTGGGTTACTCAGTCTGTCTTGCTCCCCTGTTGTTCCTCCTGGCTTATCTGAGCACAAATGTGGGATCACCCATGAGGTTCACTGCCTTGCCTTGATGCTTGTACTCTCTGCCCTGGCTTCCCATCTCCTCCCCTCCTACTGGTCTGTATGAATGTTTCTTTAACTCCTCGGTTGTTGAACTTCCATGCAAATAATTTTCTGGCAGTTCTGTTTGTTCTTTGTCTTTAAATTGGTTGTTGTCCTTCTTTTGGTTGTGTGAGGAATGAAGCATTTCTGCCTAGGCCTCTATCTTGGCCAGAACTTATTTTGTAACTTACTGTGATTTAGAGGTTGCTAATTACAAAAGTTAGCCTACCTTACCTATTGCATTCCTATAATACAAATACATAAAGCATGACAGTATACTTTCAGATATTTTTATAAGACCAGAACTACTAATAAATGGCCAAATGTAGTTTTTAGGTCTTATCACAGACATTTCATCCAGCTCTTTCTGGGCACAGGGTAGGATTTTACTGTCCTGTTCCCTTTGAACTTAGGCATGACCTCATGACTTACTTTAGCCAATGAAGTTTGAGCAAACATGACAGAGAGGCATTAAGAGCCTGTACATGGTCCACCATATTCTTTCCTCTGAAAGCAATCCTAAAAGCACTGTTAGGATAAAGCTTCCATTAACTTTGGTTCTTGAAAGGCAATTTTGAAAAGATCTTCCTTGCTAATCTAGATGGACCAACAAGCATGAGCAAGAAATAAATCTTCACTTTGTTAAGCCACTGAGAGCTAAGATTGCTTTTCTAGCACAAGCAAACCTTTCCTGAATGATATAATCTTCTCATGTCCAGCTTATAGCTCATCCTTAAAATGAGATGGTTGCACAAATCAGTTTTTGTTTTATACTTTTAAAGCCAAGTAAGAGTTTTAAAATAAAATATTGTTCATTAGGTATAATACAGGGGTTGACAAAACAAGTTAACAAGACTAGACAACACAATAATTAATAAATAATAACACAAGAATAAACTCTGTGTTTTGCGTACTCACAACTGTGAACCTACATTTGCCAACCCCTGTACAAAGCAGTAGAGGCACCTTGATTACAGCAGGGTCAGGCACCCAAAGCATAAGAACTTCTAAGTTTTCACTAG
>PVKU01011804.1:0-40445 GCA_004027475.1 Anoura caudifer | reverse complement strand
GTCTCCGCACCGCCGGAGTACTCTCCTTACCGTCCGGTTTTTCAACGTCCACTGCAATTTTCGATAATCTGTTTTCAAATATGCTGTGTTTCTGGTGTCTGTTTGCTGTGCTGCTTTGAAAAATGTCCCGGTTTAAGACCTATGTGTGGGAGGCAGAGATGTACGTCCTCTTACCATGCCGCCATCTTGCACCCCCCAGGAGTTTTTCAATTTCATCTGCTGTTATTGGTCTGTTCAGGCTTTCTGCTTCTTCTTCATTCATTTTTGGAAGATTACATTTTTCTAGAAATTTGTCCATTTCACTTCGGTTTTCAAATTTCTTGGCATATAGTTCTTGGTTGTATCACTTTGAATATTTCATGCAAATCTCTTCTGGCCTCATGTTTTGTTTGTGTTGTTTTTTTTTTTTGCTTTGAGAAATCACCTGACAGTCTTATGGTAATTCCCTTGTAAGTAACTAACTTTCTCTCTCATGCTGCTTTTAAGGTTCTCTTGTCTTTAACTTTGCCATTTTAATTACAATGTATCTTGGCATGGGTCTTAAGGGTTTATCTTGTTTGGGACTCTGTGATTTCTGAACTGATGAGATTTTTTTCTTCCCCAGGTTAGGGAAGTTTTCTGCCATTATTTCTTCAAACAGGTTCTTTATCCCTTGCTCCCTCTTTTCTCTTTCTGGTACCCCAATGACGCAGATGATGTTATATTCTGGACACAGAGGTCCCTTAGATTTTCCTAATTTTTAAAAAAAATTCTTTTCTTTCTGTTCCACTGCCTGGGTGCTTACTGTTACCTTGTCCTCTAAATAAGGATCCCCCAACCCCCAGGCCATGGACCAGTGCTTGACCATGGCCTGTTAGGAACCAGGCCATGAGTGAAGCTCACCTGAGCTCTGCCTCCTGTGCTCCCCCCATCCACAGTGGATGAGTGAGCAAAGCTCTACTTAACTCTGTTCCTATCCACAGCATGCAAGCAAGCAAAGCTCATCCGAGCTCTGCTCCCCCAACCCCATCTTCCACAAAACCAGTCCCTAGTACTAAAAAGATGGGGACTGCTGCCTTAAATTGTTGATTTGACCCTCTGTTTCATCTAACCTGTTGTTTTTTTTTTTTTTTTTTAGCAAATTCTTTATTTCAGATATTGTATTCTTCATTTCTGATTGATTCTTTTTTTTTTATGTTGTCTCTGTCCTTTATGATATTTACTATCGCTTTGTTTAAGTTCTCATTGAGGTCATCCATTCTTGCCCTAGGGTCATTGAGCATCCTTATAACCATTGTTTTAAACTCTGCATCTGGTATTTTAGTAGCTTCCCTTTCATTTAATTTATTTTTCTGGGGATTTCTCTTGTTCTTTTGTTAGGGGCATAGTTTTTGGTCTCCCCATTTTGTCTCTGTGTATTAATTAAGTAGATCTGCAATGATTATCAAACTTTATGATAAAAGTGTCATGTTGGGCTCAGTGGCACTGTCTTCCAGATCACCTGAGAAGTTCCATGTTTCAGGAATGATTCTCATGGTTTATGTGCACCCTCCTGTTGTAGTTGAGCCTTGAATGCTATTGGCCCTTTCATAGGTGGAGTTAACCCTTCAGGCTGTCTGGCTCTATGGGTAAACCTCAATCACAATATTTAAGATGCTGTGCAGGAGCTACCCTCCTCTACAGAGTTGTTCTCAACCTGTCAGAATCCCCCTTTGGGTTTGCTGCTTATGTGTTTTGCTGGGTCAAGCTCAGGTGTGGTCTGAAGCCCACCAGGTTGTGTTGGTTCTGGGTCCACTTGGGCAGGGCTCAGGTATAGGCCAATGTCAAATGTTGTGGGTAACTGGCCTTGGGCTACCTGTGTGAAACTACCACACTGTTCATTCTTTGTGGCTGCACCTACTATACTTGGGTGTGCATGGGAGGGGCCAAACTGTATATAAGGGTTGGTTTCTATCAGCTTAGAGTTGTGGGTAAATCTATAAAAGGACTGAGGCTTCCTGAAATTTGCCTCTACCTGTCAGCCACCCTGCCTCCCCCTGAGGTTGCCTGGTCTTCCTTCAGAGTCTTCCGAAGAAAAACTATAGCATGGGCCCAGGCATTCCACAGGTTGGGAGCTCAGCAGGGTGAGGTAACTGGGGTTGGGAGGACCAGGCTAGTGGGTCCCCTACATAGAGACACATGATCAAGCACTCAGTGTAGGGAAAGTGGCCCCTGCTCCACAGCCAAACCATTCAGTCACTGCCAGAGTCTTGCTATAGATTCAGGTTGGGTGCAACCAGCTGTATCCTTGATAGAGCAAGCTCAGCAGGGCAGGGCCACTGGGGCTCAGAAAGACAGATCAAGAGTGTCCCATTGGGGGTGATGCCACCCCAGCCTTCAAGAAGGAGCTAAGCACTTTGTCCTGGTCCCAGACAATAGCCTCTGGGGCAGGAGGGCCTCACACTTTGAATGTTTCAGCTCTTAGCCACTCTCCCTTCCCTATGCAGGACTGAACCCAGAGGAGTAGAGTATCTAACACTTGACAGCATTGATCCCAAGAGTCTCCTACTGGGTATGGTGCTCACAAGTCTGTAGGAGGGGTCAGGTACCTCTTTCTCTTCCTGAGATAGCACAGCCTGAGCTCACATGGGAGACAGGATTTGCTGTTCCCCCTGCCCGCCTCAGTGTAGCCACACATTTCAGCACCTGTCCATCTTTTTCCCAGGAAAAAAAAAAAAAAAGCTTTTTGGAGAGACATGGTCTGAAAGTCCTAGCTCTGGGAAGCACTCTGGTGTGCCTGCACAACTGTAGCAAGACAGGGACAGCCAAGTGATTCAACAGGTGGGGGAAGGGACACCAGCTGTTTGCTAGTTGTGGGGGAGACAGGCCCTCTTTCCAAAGCCAAACAATTTAGTCACTGTCTGAGTATCCACCAAAAACCTCCCCAGAAAAAGAAGGCCACTTAATATTAAAGTCACTACTAGCTGCACCCAGAAGACCCCTTTCCAGGGACCCAAGCTTTGACAACATGGCCTTGCCAGCAGTTAGAGACCGGGCAGTGCACTCCCCAGCCTGGTGCTGTAACAATAGGAATGCTTGTCCCTGGAGAAGTGGTGTCTGGGTCTCCCAGGTGGACTGAATCCCCACTGACTTTCAGTACCACATGTTATGCAAGCTCCTCTTCCCATCTCTGTTACTCTGAGTTAGGGATCCCTATATGCCGTTGAGACACCATGCTCCTGGGGAGGGAGTTTTGTAGCCCCAATATCCCTCTGGCTTCTAAGCCACTACTGCACCTGAATGTGGGTGTAAGCCCTTTCTGTGTCTTTATCCTTCTTATTAGTCTCTATGTGGTTTCTGTAAATCCTTGATTATAGTATTTCAGTTCAGCTAGTGTTCAGTTGGTTATTTATGTTGATTGCCCTATAATTTGGTTGTAAATACAGTTTGGGGCCAGGAGCAGATGAATGTAGCTTCCATCTACTCTGCAGCCACCTTGGAAACCCCTTGGGGATTTGAAAAGAGATTAAAAACAGGGAAGAGTCCCCACCAGTGCAGTTCAGTTGGTTGGGCATCACTCTGAAAACCAAAAGGTTACTACTGGTTTGATTCCCAGTAAGAGCAAATGCCTGAGCTGTGGGTTCAGTTCCTGGTCAGGATTCATATGGAAGGCAGCCAATCTATGTTTCTCTCCAACACTGGTGTTCCTCTCCCTTTATTTCTCCCTTCTTTCCCCTCTCTCTAAAAACCAAAAATAAAAATAATTTTTTTTAAAAATTATGAATACAGGGTTTGGTGATCATAAAAAAACAGAGTTGTGTTTTCTTAGACAAAGCTCAGAATAAAGACTGCTGGAAGAATCAATTGTTTTAAAAATTAACATACCACATCCTGGCTAGTGCGATTCAGTGCATTGAGTGCCAGTCTGCAAACCAAAAGATCACCAGTTTGATTTCCAGTCAGGGCACATGCCTGGGTTATAGGCCAGGTCCCCAGTTGGGGGCATGCAAGAGACAACCAATTAATGTACCTCTTGTACATTGATTTTTCTCTCCCTCTCTTTCTCCCTACCTTCCCCTCTCTCTAAAAATAAGTGAATAAAATCTTTAAAAAAATTAACATACCACAACATATACCATATTAATAAAAATCCTTTCCCACAATTTTACTGAATACTGAGCATATTGTCAAGATGCTTAAAGTTTGGAAAAAATATTTAATGGGTTCCAAGAACTATACAAAGAAGAAAAGACATATACTAACCACACTGACAAAATGAAAGACAAAAATTACATTATCCTCAAATTATACAGAAAAAAAATGAAAAGACTTAACATTCTTTTATTATCAAAATATTCAACAAGCTGGGAATAGAAGGAAACTACCTCAACATAATAAAGGCCACAGCAAATACCACACCTGATCTTTACAGACTCAATGTGTTGAAAGTGTTTCTTGTAAGAGCAAGAACAAAAGAAGGATACCCAGTCTTACCACTTCAACATAGTACTGGAAGTGCTAGCCACAACAGTCAGGCAAGAAAAAGAAAGTAAGCATATAAATGAAAAAAAGAAGTAAAATTATCTCTGTTCACAGATAACATAGTCTCAAGTGTAGAAAATTCTAGAGACTTCACACACACACACAAAACTGTTGGAACTAATAAATTAATTCAGCAAAATATCAGGATATAAAATACTTAGGAAAAAATCTAGCCAAGGAGGTAAAAGACTTGTATGCTGAAAACTCCAAAACACCACCAAAAGAAATTAGACACAAAAAAATGGAAAGATATGCCATTGTTCATGAATTGGAAGAAAATATAGTGGTACCTCAGTACTCATCATTAATTCATTGCAGAGCTCATGATGAGTGCCAAAACTGATGAATACCAAATGATGAAGCATTTTCTCTTGAGAGGGGGGAGTGTCATGACTCATACAATTTCTAGCAAGTTCAACAATGTCCCAAGCAAGCGCTGAGTGCTGAAACATTTTTTTTCTCATCAAAATGCAATGACTACAGGTTTGATGAGTTCTGAAGCCAATGAGTACTGAGGTATGACTGTATTGGTAAGAGGTCAATACTATCTACAATCTACAGTTTCAACATAATTCCTACCAAATCCCAAAGACATTTTTGCAGATATAGAAAAAAATCCTAAAATCTATGTGGAATCTCAACAGATCCTGAATAGCCAAAACTATTTTAAAAACAAACAAACAAATAGGAACAATGTTTGAGGATTTACATTTCCTGACTTCAAAACATGTTACAAAGCTACAGCAATCAAAACAGTATCATACTGACATAATCAGTAGTATTGATAGACATATTAGATACTGACAGTATCGATAGATGTATTAGCCCCAAAATAAACTCTCATGTATATGGTAATATGATCTTCAAAAAGGATGTCAAGACCACTCAGTGGAGATAGAACAGTTTCTTCAACAAATGATGATGAGAAAACTAGATATGCATAACCAAAATAGTGAAATTGGACCTTTATTTTACAACATATGCAAAAATTAACTAAAGAAGAATTAAAGACCTAAATGTAAGCTCCAAAACTATAAAAGTTCTAGAAGAAACCATAGAGGAAAAGCCTTATGATGATGGATTTGGCAATGATTTCTTAGATATGACACCAAAAGCGCAGATAACAAAAGCAAAAAATAGACAAATGGAGCTACATCAAACTTTAAAAATTCTGAGCATCAAAAGAAACAGTCAACAGATTGACAAGCCAATCTACAGAATGAGAAAGTATTTGTAAATCATATATCTAACAAGGGGTTAATATTCAGAATATATAAAGAACTCCTCCAAGTCAAAAACAATAACAAAAATAACCCTAATAAAAATGGTCAAAGAATTTGAATAGGCATTTCTTCAAAGAAGATATGTAAATGGCAAATATGAAAATATGCTCAACACTGAAAATCATTACAGAAATGTGAATCACAATCCCAATGACCAAATAATATAAAAAACTCATACAACTTAACAACAACCAAAAAGAATTAAATTTAAAAATGAGCAGAGGACCTGAATAGATGCTTTTCCAAGGAAGACATACAAATGGCCAACAGACATATGAAAAGATGTTCAAAATCACTAGTTACTGGAGAAATTCAAATCAAAACACAATGAGAAATTATTTCATACCTGTTATAATGGCTATTATCAACACAAAAAGAAATAACAAGTTCTGGAAATGATGTGAAGGAAAGGGAACACTTGTGCACTGTTAGTAGGAATGTAAATTAGTGCAGCCACTATGAAAAATACTATAGGGTTGCTCAAAAAGTTAAGAAGTACCGTATGATCCACCAATTCCCCTTCTGGGTATTTACCTGAAAAACATGAAAACATTTGTTAGTGAAGATATATGTACCCCTATGTTTATTGCAGCATTATTTTACAATAACCAAGATATAAAAACAACCTAAGTGTCCATTGATGAATGATTGGACAAAGGTGTGGTATGCACACATAAAAGCAACATATGCAATGGTTACCTATGCTGTTCCATTTGGAAGATAAAGGAGTCCCTATAGGTAGAAAGGTTTTGTTCTCAGAGAGACAGAGTTTATGTCTTACTTGATTTTTTAATTCCCCTGGATTTGTCCTAAAAGAAGCAACAAATTCTCTAGGTGGATAGGTTGTAGTAGCATTCTCAGCTGGATGCGAAACTCTCCAGGGACCTCACACTCACAGGCACACATGCACTCGTGCACACAATGAACAGACTCACAAACACACATGCATGCATACACACATGCACACAAGTGTACACACATGTATGTACATATACACTCACAAACTCAGGTCCATGATTCTAAAACATGGGTTTATATATTTCAAGTCTTAACTGCTATAATAGTAAATAGAATGTCTCTGACAAGTAAAAATTAAGTTAAAATTTTTAAAGTATGTCATAGCCATCATTTTCATGAGTTTGGCTACTGGGTGCATTATTTCACACCTTAATGGTCTCAGAAAGACAAACATAACTACAAGGTTGATAAAGAACCTAGACTCTATATCCATGCTATAAAGTCTTCCTCATTTATAATGGTTTCTTGTAAATCCATTATATAGCTATATCACAACTTATTTTGTCAAATCCTGCTGGAAGGGAGAGGTAGAGAGGCAATGGTCAAAGGGCACAAAGTTTCAGTTATGTAAGTTCTGGAGATCTAATGTAGCATAATGTCTAGCTAACAATCATGTATTGTATATTTAAAATGTGCTACAAAATAATAATAATAAAGGGGATAGGAGGAAACTTTGAGAGCTAATGGATATGTTGATGGCCTTGATAGTGGTAATGGTTTCATGGGTACATATTTATCCCCCAACTCATCACGTTGTACACATTAAATATGTACAGATTATGCATGTCAATAAAACCTTAATAAAGTGTTCTTTTAAAAGATACTGATGAGTATTGAGATGGTTTCCAACTTTCCACTGCTTCAAAGAACACCTTCTTTTTTCTGTTTCTGTTGTTTATGGTGCCAGCTTTCACTCATGGGATCCACAAGGTACACCTTTATGTTAGTTTTCCATTTGCTAAATGTCCAAGGTATCAGGTTGCTGGGTCAAAAGGTCACATTAAAAAATGTGATCTGGGCAACATCCAGCCAAGATGGAAGTGTTGGTAGACACATGCTTCCTCATACAACCAAAAGGAAAACAACCAATTAAAAAAAAAAAAAACAGAACTGTTGTAAAATCAAACTGTAAGGAGGTCCAACAACCAAGGAGTTAAAGAAGAAATATTCACCCAGAATGGTAGGAAGGGCAGAGACTGGCAGCCTGGATGGAAAGGATGTGTAACAAGGTGGCAGCTGGCAGACTGGGTAGATGGGATGGAAGCTAGTGGACCAGGCAGTCCCACATGTGCATGGGGATAAACTGTGAGGAACAACTTGGGAACGACACAGACCACACAACTCAAGGTTCCAGCAAGGGAAAATAAAGTTTCAAAACCTCTGGCTGTAAAAACCTATAGGTGTTGAGGTGGTAGGAGAAATTGCTAGTCTCACAGGAGAGTCCTTTGGAGGGATCCACAGGGTCCTAGAATGTACAAAAACCCACCCACCTGGGAATCAGCACCAGGGAAGCACCTCAAAGGACTCAGGTCACTTGTAGGAAGCAGGCAGAAGTGACTGAAAGTGGGGTAAGAGCCAAGGAAGCAGCATTGTTTCTTCTCTGATCCCTCCTCCACATACAGCCCCACAACACAGCAAAGTGGGTTGCCCCCCACCCCTGGCAAATACCTAAAGCTCCTCCCCTTACAATGTAACAGGTGCACTGAGACAAAGAAATAAGGCCCAAATGAAAGAACAGACCAAATTGAAGAAAAAGAACTAAGCAACAAGGAGATAGCCAACCTTTCAGATGCAGAGTTCAAAACACTGGAAATCAGGATGCTCACAGGGATTGAGCACAGATGCAAAATAAAAGATGAAGTGAAGCCTATACAAAATGAAATAAAGAAAAACATACAGGGAACCAAACATGAGGGGAAGGAAACCAGGACTCAAATCAATGATTTGGAACAGAAGGAAGAAATAAACATTCAACCAGAACAGAATGAAGATACAAAAATTCAAAAAAATGAAGAGAGATTAGGAACATAGCGGACAATTTTAAATGTCCCAATATCTGAATCATAGGGGTGCCAGAAGGAGAAGAGGAAGAGCAAGAAATTGAACACTTAGTTGAAAAAAATAATGAAGGAGAACTCCCCCAATCTGGTGAAGGAAATAGATATACAAGTCCAAGAAGCTCAAAGAGTCCCAAAGAAGTTGGACCCAAGGAGAAACACACTCAAGGCACATCATAATTACATTACCCAAGATTAAAGATAAGGAGAGAATCTTAAAAGCAGCAAGAGGAAAGGAGAGAGTTACCTACAAAGAATCTCCCATAAGGCTATCAGTGGATTTCTCAAAAGAAACCTTACAGACAAGAAGGGTCTGGAAAGAAGTATTCCAGGTTATGAAAGGCAAGGACCTACATCCAAGATTGCTCTATCCAGCAAAGTTATCATTTAGAATGGAAGGGCAGATAAAGTGCTTCCCAGATAAGGACAAGTTAAAGGAGTTCATCATCTCCAAGCCTTTATTATATGAAATGTTAAAGAGACTTATCTAAGAAAAAGATGATCAAAACTATGAACAGTAAAATGACAATAAACTCACAACTCTCAACATCTGATAAAAAAAAAACAAGCTAAGCAAACAGCTAGAACAGGAACCATTCACAGAAATGGAGATCATATGGAGGGTTATCAGCAGGGAAAGGAAAGGGGAAAGAATGGGGGAAGAGGTACAGGAAATAAGAAGCATAATTGATAGGTACAAAATAGACAAGAGGAGGTTTAGAATATTATGGGAAATGGAGAAACCAAAGAACCTATATGTACAACACATGAACATGAACTAAAGAGGGACAATGCTGGAGAGTGGGTGGGTGTGGGGTGGAGGGGATTAAAGGGGAGGAAAAATATGGGACAACTGTAATAGCACAACCAATAAAATATACTTTAAAAAGCAAAAAACTATTGATCTATATCACCAGCTATCCCTCTAAAATAATGAATCCAACAATGTATTAGAAAGTCCTTTTCTCCACTCCTTTACTGTCACTGGGGACCCTTAATTTTTTCATCTGTGTCAATCAAATAAACAACAAAAAAGACACCTTGTTTAAATTTACATTACATTCACATCAATGATTTACAAGTTTAACTATTGCTTTATTGCTAGTTTGTATATTCCCCAAAATAAATAAGGACTTAATTTTGTACCGTTCAGATTCTCACTCACTTGCCAGAGTTTTTTATTATTATTAGAGACATTAGTCATTTGTGTATAACACATAAAAAATACTTTCCCCAGGGTAATTGTGTTCTATATGTTAAACTTATGGTACTTTTGCTATACAAAAGTTTTATGTTTTAGCCAATTTTATCAAATTAATCAATCTGTTTTGCTTTATATCAAGCTTCAAAGAATATTTATACTACAAAATTGTTAAGATAGTCATCAATATTTTCTTCTGATATTTTAATTTTCTTTTTTTACATATTTAAATATTTTATTTGTCTGTAATCTTTATCAATAGAGTGGAGGGGAAATCCAACTTCATAATTCCATATTCCTCATCTCAAGATCTGCCCAACACTCTAATGAGTAACCCATCTCTTCCCAGCTGACCTGAAATGACACCTCCATCACATGTTCCTGTCCTTTCTCATCTTTCCAGACTTCTCCATGACTTGTCTCTTTCTGTACTAGCACCACATCCTCTAACATATTGTACAGTCTTGTAGGGCAAATCTTTCCTTACCAGTCTTCTTTTTCAAAATTTTCATAGCCTTTCTATCACCTTTGTACATCCCGCTAAACTTTAAAATTATGTCATGATACAATTAAAAATGTACTATGCTGAAACTTTAAAATTTTTATACATTGTATTATAATAAGGCTTCCCAGAAATATTATTTATAACAGGATTCAGCAAAAATTTTTCTATGAAGAGCCATATAGAGAATATGTTCTCTGTTACAACTATTCAATTCTAGCACTGAAGTGTGAAAGCAGCCATAAAAGCAGGAAAATTAGTGGGTATGGCTACATCTGTAAAAACTTCCATTAGAAAAAATAGACAGAGGTACAATGGAATATTACTCAGTCACAAAAAAGGAATGGGTACTGAAACATGCTACAACATAGATGAACCTCGAAAACATTACGGGAAGTGAAAAAAGACACAAAGTCACATATTACATGATTCTATTTATGTGAAATATCTGGAATGGGTTTCCCATACAAACAAAAATCAGATTGGTGGTTGTCAGGGGTTAGATGGGAGGAAAATGGGGAGTAATTAATAGGTATGCTGTGTTTTTCTTGGTTAATAAAAAAGTTTATAAATTGGAGAAATATAGTGATTGCACATCATTGTGAGTGGACTAAATGCCTCTAAATTGTACACTTTAAAATGGTGCATTTTATGTTATGTGAATTTTACCTACATTAAGAAAAGCATAAGTGAAATAAGCCAGGTGGTGGAAGACAAATACCATATCTCACCTATAAGCAGAACCTAATCAACAAAACAAACGAATAGTAAAATGTAACCAGAGACATTGAAATAAAGACCAAACTGACAGTAACCAGAGGGTAGGGTGAAGAGGGATAATGGGGGAAATTAGGGGAAGGGCTGTCAAGGAACATGTGTAAAAGGCAGATGGACAAAGCCAGTAGGATTGAGGGTGGGAGGCAGGGATGGGTGATGCCAGGATGGGGGAGTGAGTGGTGGGGAGAAAATGGAGACAACTGTACTTGAACAACAATTTTTTTAAAAAGAGAAAAAAATTAAAAATTTAATATTTTGTCTCCCAGAAAAAAAGTAATGCTGTGTATATAAATAAAGAAAAAAGAAAAGCATTAGACACTAAAAAATCTCATCTCCCAGATCAATGTTTGGGTATCTGTGAGAAGGGAAGAGGACTAGAGACTTAGGCAGATGCCCTTCTTGCTTGGTGCTAAGCAGAAACTTGCTGGGGCCAAGTGCTAAGAAGTCTCTGTGAAGGCTGGGAGGACTGCCCCAGCTGACCTTGGGGTAATTAAAGAAACAAGGGTGAAAAGCAGCATGTCCTTAACAGAAGCAATGATGAGTGCATGGGCCCTATGGGTCATCATTAAAACTTTCACTCAAGTGGAATCTGGGCTACACATTGGAATCCCCTGGGACCTTTTAAAAATCCTGATGCCTGCTTCCATTCCAAGAAATTCTGTCTTAATCGGTATAAAGTGTGACCTAGGCATCAGGATTTTTAAAACGTAACTGGATAATTCTAATGGGTGCTCACATTACAGAATCACTGGCCTACAGAGAAGGTTGTGGGCTTCCTGACTTCTTCCCTGGGCTAGACAAGTCAGTGGCAATCACACCAGAGGTTCTTATCCTGACTGTGCACAGGAATGCCCGTGGGGAACATTAAACATTACTAACACCCCGTCCCCTCTCCAGACTTTCTAATCTAGGGTGTAGCCTGGACACAGGGATTTGTGAAAGCTTCCCAGGTAACCCAAAGGGAAGCCCAGCGGGGAACCCTGCACTAAGCACTGTGTCCTAAATGTTTCTCAATATATGAATCAACTGAAGCTCTTTTAAAATACAGAGAGAAGGAGAAGAGAGCAGGAGGAGTGACCCCAGTACCAATCCCACACCAGCTGATTGAGAAAAGGGGCCTGGTAGTCATGGAGCCTAACAAGGTCCCAAGTTTATTCTTACCAGTAGAGTTGGAGACAGTCTGCGCTAAAAATAGATTACATGTAAAAAGCAAACATTTATGTGTGCATGTGTGTGAGTCTATGTGTGAGAGAGAGTGAGGGGAGCCGCTTTATGTTCATACCTAGGGGCCTGGAGTGACAAGAGAAGCATAAGGTGTGAACTCTGGCCTCCAAAGAGGGCCATCCCTGGTACAGCAAAATACAAACTGAAACTCATGTTCATCCTACATGTTGCCACTTCCACAGGATCTTCACAAACTTTGTCTTCTGCGAACAGTTAAGCTAGAAAAGCTCTTCCTATTTAAGAGCTCAGAGCATTTGATAGGCTGTCACTTACTGCCATGGTCAGTGGGACAACCAGAATTACACCCATATAGTGTGCCGACCAGACCAGTACTCCTTCCATAAAATGTTGATGTTTGGAGCCACAGTCACATTGTGGACAAGCCTCCAGTGAATGATTTGCAATGGATGAAAATGATTTGCAATGGACAGCAAAGAGAACCCAACAGGGGAAAAAGAGTATATAAGGGTATGTCCTTGAGAGCCATGGTCTTCAGTGATGAGTCAAGAGCCAGGACTAAGAGGGGAGAGGCACCTGCCTCCCCACCAGAAGTCAGGAATTTCTGACATCCTCCTGATCCCAGGACAACACAGGGCTCAATGGGGCAAAGGACCATATTAGTGGTGGAGCCTTTCCATCCAGACAGAAGTAAAAATGAGAGAGGGTGATGATGAGATATGACCCAAGGATCAGTAGTCCACAGCTTATCCTTCCCTCTGAATGCCCCTCCCCCAGTGTTCATTTACTCAAACACAACGTAACTGTGCACTCTGAGCCAGGGATCCAGTGCAGAGCCCATTGTCTGAGGCCTTATCACTCAAAGTCTTGCTGCATCACCTTCAAGCTGTCAAAAAAGCTGGATCTCAGCCCCCACCCTGGATTCACTGAACCAGAATCTTTATCTTCATGATTCTAGATTCTTCTATTTCACATGATTCCAGGCAACTTGAATGAACATTTAAGTTTGGGAAGTGCTGATTTAGATGCTCATTTCTATGAATGAGAGTCAGACCATGGGCTCCAAAGAAATATAATTTGGGTTCCTTTCCCTTGACTTTCATAAGAGTTGGCATTGGAGAAAATAATTCTTCACCTATTAGATTTCAAAGGGATCTGAGAATTCACCTAATTCTACTGCCTTATTTTGTAGATGATGAAAGCAAAACCCAGAGACATAACATGATTTCAAAGGAAAAAAGCAAGGATCAGAATCAAGAAATTTACTCTCAAGTTAAATGTGCCCGTCACAGGTCTGAGGAAAGCCAGTTAAAGTGTCCATGAATGAGAAGGTGACAGAAATGAAACAGGGAGGATGAGCAGCCACACCACTGAAGATTCTAAGGGATCCTTCAAAAATGTTGCAGGCAGACCATTTATGCAGCCCACTTTCAAGTCTTCCCTTTTAGACTCTCAAAGTTGATCCATGTGGAGAAATGCTGATTGGCTTTGTCTTCCCAACATGAATGTGCTTTTATTTTAAGGGTGATCTTCCAGTTTGTGAGACCTACCGAGGTGGTACAGGAAGATGGCCATGGGGTGTCAGCCTGTCTGCATTTGTCCAGCTGTTTCTGAAATAAGTAACCCCTGCATCCAAGATGTCCCTAAAGCCTTCATACAGTTTACTCTGAGGTCCTCAAAACCCTTAATCAGATCACTGAAAACTAAGCAATACACTGTTAGGATGTGCATACATTATAGCACCCTCTGTGGAGACAGGCTACCCAAATGAGATACTCCACCAAAAGTTGTCCTTTAAATCTAAGCTAGTGAACAAAGATTGTCAAGGAAGGTGACAGCTCCCTCACTCCTCCTCTCATTTTAAGTGTTCTGCCCTGGACTGCTCTAAAACTCAAACTGAAGTTGACTTGAAAGTTCACCCGCCCCAAGAACCAGCCCATTTTCTCAGAAACCAGAGAGATTAAAAATGAACGTGCATAGCCCTGAGTGGTGTAGCTCAGTAGATTGAGCACAGGCCTGCAAACCAAAGGATTGCGGTTCAATTCCCAGTCAGGGCACATGCCTGGGTTGCAGGCCAGTTCCCAGCAGTGGGCATGCAAGAGGTAATGACACATTAATGTTTCTCTCCCTCTCACCTTCCCTTCCCCTCTAAAAATAAACACATAAAATCATTTTTTTAAATGAACATGCATAGTCCCTACACCTGGTAGCATTGAGAGAGTTTTCTGAGCAAGGAGAGCTAGAGACTGTCAGGTCTGAGCCAGGGATGTGTGATAGGCCTGCTGCCTCCTTTTCTTTCCACCCTAGTAATAAATAATCAATTTGAAAGAGCTGACAGAGACAAGAGTGATAAGTGAGCATATACATTTATGAGGACTTTTCCTGGGCTCCCTAAGAACTGTGTCTTAAGTATTTCAATAACATTAAAAGGAGAAGGGAACACCTGTTTCATGTTACATGACCACGGCTTGGATGTATGATTAAATGGATAACACCCTATCAGGAACAACAACAACAAAAAAAAAATCATGGAAAGGAATGGCTTCAAAAATTAACCAGAATTTTGTATTATTTCTAATTAAGAAATAGAGAGAGACAGACATTAAATCTCCAGAAGATAGAAATACTTTGTTTCCAGTTGAGTTCTCCCTTTTTATTTCTTTTTAAATTCTTCAATTACAGTTGACTTACAATATTATGTTAGTTTCAAGTGTACAATGTAGTGATTAGACATTTATATATCTAGTTGAGTTCTCATAAAAAGCTCCTGAATGTGGTTTCAGACATTGGAACTGAGTATCTTTATGATGGATTTTAACTATAGTTGGTATACAAATTTCATTGGTTATAGTCAGTTGTAGAATACATATGATTTGACACTTTTATACCTTATGATGGATTCTGTTAATCCTTTCCCTAAGAGTTGATATTTTGGAATCACAACTTATTAACTTACTCCATGTTTCCCAACTGTGATGACTTAAGTAGAAACAGTGTTTGTCATCTCCATGAGCTAGTGTTTCCACTGAAGCAAAGGGATTTAAGGATTTGTTACTTGATCTCATAGCAAAGACTTTCCAACAGGCATGCACAGAATCATTGATCAATGTGCCCTCTCCTTGTTTGCATTGCAACACTGTTCAATTTACACCAATTAAAGAATGCTTGGTTTGGGTATTGAAGAATAATTAAGGGATGCAAATCCCCCAAGGGCTTCTAGAAATGATATCTGACTAGAATGGGTGATGAAGGCATGAAGACAGTATTAGTATTTGAATAGTTTGACTGATATACAAAATTATTACAATGTCTCTCCAGGAAGTGACATTAGGTCAATGCATGTACTTGCCTGGTCACCCTAAACAAATTTGACAAGTCTAATTTTAAGTAATTGCTCAGAGTTTATTGGCTGCCTCTGTCCCCAAAAGGGCAGCTATGTGGACTACATCTTGTAATTGAGATATATCTTTAAACTCTATGTGTCAACCCAATGTGCAAATATGCTGTCAAAAAAAGTGAAGCATTGGTGACAATCTGGTGAATCATTTGCTAGTCACATTTCAACATGAAAACTTTACTGTAGCTATTATTCAACTTATCAACTAATTGCACCTCATCCCCAATAGGAAAGATTGACTTTGCTGGCTGCACCAGACTCTAGAGTTCATCTGAAAACCACCTTACAAAAGTGTAAGGGGGTGTAGGCTGAGAGACCCCAGAGCTCCCACAAGACTAGCTTGGGAGCTGGGCAAAGCAGCAGAGTTATTTTTGAATATCAATAACAGCAGACTAGTTTCCTAGCCTGTGTGGAGCCAGGAAGGTGTGCATGACTTTAACCCATGATGTAACTGGAAGGCAGCTCCCCAGGTGACACTGCCTGTGCTAGAGTTTGGAGATGGTTTGTTCTACACCACGAGGCCATGCCTGCCTGAACCAACTATGGCAGCCAAGGCAGGCAGAAAATGCAGGAGTGCTGGCAGGTGTAGCCAATTGTGGGCACAGTCGGAAATGGGGTTACCAGGAGGTTCCAAGCTGGGATTTAAATCATAGGTGGGCTACCACCAGGGATGGGAGACAATGCTGGGACAATGAGAGACCATGCTAAAAGAAAAGAGGTGAAAGGACTCTCACTGGTGGACCATGAAGAAGTGCCACACGGTTTTGAATTAAGAACTGAAGACCTCAGGCTACACAGCTGATGGTGCTGAAGACTGCAGGAGACCTGCCCAGCTGAGCATGGATTACAGGCAGGAACTGGGAGTCTAGCTGAGCTAAAGATTTCTATTTCTTTTCCTGAGATGCAGTACCCCTGACTGGCCTGGTTTAGCAAGGGGAGGCAGGACTGTGTGTGTGTTTGTGGGTGTTTTAGAGACTTTGAAAATTAATGGCAACATTCTGCCATTACTCTAAACCTGTATAACTTTTGAATAAATAGTTCCTTTCCTCTTCACTAAATTCTAGCATTGAAAGCCACAATTCCTAACACCTGGAAGCAGGCCAGAAGAACCATAGTATAGGGAGGGGGGTTGTTTCAGTAACAGTATCTGGGCCCCTCACCAACAGGTTGATTGGTAACACTGTGATCCCTGGACCAGCAGCATCAGCATCCCCTGAGAACCTGTTAGAAATGCAAACCTGTGGGCCCAACCCCAAGCCTACTGCATCTCTGGGGTGAGCACCTGCAATTAATGTTTTTAAAAGTCCACTCAGCGATCTAAAACCCACTCAATTTTTAGAAGAACCAATCTAGACCCAATGACTCACTTTATTGATGATGAAGTGGAGGCCCAGAAAGTTAGGTAATTTGCCTAAAACCACACACACAGCTCAGATGAGAATGGGGGCTAGAACTAATCATACTGTGCTCAACATATTTAATCCCTGACTTTTATTATTCAGTTCAAAACATTTTGCTGCTCTGCTTGTGTGTCCGTATGCATGTATACATGTATGCATGTGTGCATGTATGTGTGCATGTATGTATGTGCAGCCCTCAGCTTCTCCCTGAGAAGATGTGCAGAATATTTCCTGGCTGATGGCTGAATCTTCTCTTCCTCCTGGACACCAGAGTCAGGCACAGCCATCGGACTGACTAGTTTTTAGGGGCATCATTGCATAGTCCAGATATTTTATTGCCAGTGTGAGAGCCTTCAGAGGGACCTTCCTCTACCTACTCAGACATGAATGCATGGTAGAGAGCAACCCTCCCTTGCCCTGGGTTTCTGACCAATCATAATGACAGATCCCCTACAGTCCCCACTGGGTGTGCAGTGAGAACAACTGGCAATAATATCAAGCTGCTACTATTTGGGAGATGTTTGTTAGCACTCTATAACCCAGTATATCACAGGACCTTTTGGGACTTCTGGACAGTCCCCTTTCAGGGACTTCTGGACAGTCCCCTTTCACTGTCAAAATTGAGTGATGTATAAAACAGAGTGGAAGTAGAGAGGACCATTTTCCCCATTTAAAATATAACTGAATGTAATGAGATTTCCGAGAGGACATAAGAATGCAAACCAAATTTGAGTTACTAATCAAACAACAGACTTTGGATTTAATTTCTTGTTTTTACAACTCACTGACAGTTTGCCACTTAATCCCAGCTGACCACCCTTAAATCACAAGGAGCCTAACAAGGATGCCCAACTGGAGGGAGTGAATAGAGTCAAAACTGAAAAATAAGGGAGGGCTCATCTGCAGGTGACACAAGCTGGCGATCCCAGTGCCACACAGAGCAGCTCAGCCAGACAGCTAAAGTGTGAGAAAGGGTTTCTTTCCAACTTGCCTAGGCTCCCAACAAAGGGTAAAGCCTATTCACATTGCTTGCTCCCCTCCCTCCGTGCTCCTTGTTCTTTTCTTCCCAAGTGCCCACCTCCCAGGTGAGTCTGTACACCCAGCACTCTCTGTCCCTCTCCTGTTTTCTCCCTGGCCCCTCTCTCTGCAGCAATGATGAGCCTAATAGCTGTTTCATTCCAAGCTCCCTTTGCTGGGCAGAGGATAAAAAGTGCTTCTAAATGGGGAGGAGTAGTCAGGATGAATTAATGGCAGTGGGAGATGGGTGATACAACCCCAGCAGAACAAAATGAGGGCAACCCGGACCAAACAAAGCATCACAATAGATCATTTCTGAAAAGTCATCCAGGCTTCTTTGAAACCCTGGACTGTGTGTTCCAGGACAGTTTCACAGCCACAGGCTTTCAAGAAACATGAATGGGAAGGGAACAGTAACTCTTTTTCATACCTCTTTTCAGGGGTCTTGTTGGTAAGAGAAGGATTTACCATGGCATTCCCATACTTGTACGTGAGAAATTAGAAATTTTCCCTTAAAAAGAAATTGCCTTTTAAACTGTCATAAATTGTGGTGATTTTATAGATTTACCTAAATTCCTTCTGCTTATATAAATATGCATAAACACAGATGCACACACACACATTTCCATCTTCTCCACTTTTCTCAGCAATGTTTTATTCAGAAAACTTCCAACCAAAGAGATATATCATCTTTAAGCTTGATATAGGGCTTAGTTTTTGTACTCCACTGTTTCTTCATTTTACCACTTTTTATCATAAACCAGACTTTTTTCTGACTAAAAAGACCTAATAATATCAAAAGAAAATAATAATCACCATATACTTGGAAAGGGGGCAAGAATTAGACCAAGCTGGTGAAAAATCAGAAGCAAAATAAAATAGGACATTCACTCATTCATCCATCTACTCAGCAGGCACTTTACCAAGCAGCTGCTCCTAAGACTAGCCCTGATCACGTGCTATTCGGAATGGTCTACTAAAAATAACCGAGTTTTTCTAGAAAGGAGCGGAATGAAATGCCCCCAATTGGAATGGCCTTGCCAGTATTTCAGCAGTGGGCAGCATATCTCTGGCTTCCTCTTTTTCAGAAGCTGTAGTATTTGACCATTTTAAATCTCATTAACCTTCCCTGTCAGTTTCAACCGGACAGAAATGGAGACCCAGAACGTGGAGCTCCAGTGGCCATGACAGGGAGAAGTCAGGCTTTGGCTGTAGGCCAGTACCTTTGATGATACTCCCCAGGCCTCTTCCAGGTGCTCCTTTTTGGAGTAGAGTAAAAAAGCACACACAAGGAAACTATAGGAAATCCAGCCATGGTGACCCCACTCTCCCCTCTTCCCTCCTCCTGCCCTGGGGAGAGCCTGGCTCCCAGGCTGATTCCAGGGAGCAGTTGTGCTGATGGGGGGGGCATTCTCCCGGGGCAATCAGGCACGCCCTGATTCCCAGGGAACCCTTTGGGGTGAGATACAACCTTTGGGGTGAGAGATGGGCAGGAGGGGCAGGGAGAAGAAAAGAAAAAAAGCAGATTTTCATCCTCAGCATGTCTGTAAGGCAAGACTGGGGCACACTAACCATATTCTGACATGCAAAAGCTGAAACTTGGACTCCTTGTTAGATTTCTTAAATAGGCAAAAAACTAACCCAACAAAAGGGAGTCTAACAATACACCCAACTCAGACTTTCAAACTTCTATCTCTCTTCTTCTGTTAAAAAAAAAAAAATCGGAGAAAGAAATATCCTATTTCTAAAAACAGTTTTAAAACCCTCAGAAATTTGCAGTGTATGTGTATCAAGTTCACACACTGTACATCTAAATTTTCACAGTGTTATATGTGAATTACATCTCAATAAAGCTGAGGGAAAATAAAACCTTACACAGAAAGCCCAATAATAACTACATTGACATCTGTAAGTCTGAAAACTGTATTGTTTCCATCCTGAAATAACTTGCTGGTTAATAATTACTTCAAAAGGAGTCAGGATATTGCTCTGTAAGACACAAAATCTCACAAAAATTAATATATGAAGGAAAGTGTGGCTCTTAAATATGGACCTCATTTGCTTCAGAAAATAATAGGTTGCTTTAGTGGTCTGGAAAGTTTTATAAATTAAAATATTTCCATTTCCTTCTTCACTGTCTCTAAACCAGAGGTAGAAATTCCAAAGGCCAGGCTCCTTAGAGGTTTGCCTAAACCTTGTCACAACTCCCAAAACCCACAGAAATGGCAGTGCTCCATGTGTCTGAGGAGACCCCTTTTCAACAGCCTGGCCCGCAATCCAAAACTACAAATGTTGGTTGACTGGATGACATCACCACTAACTCTGAACCAGTATTTCCCAACCTGCTTGGAACTGGACAGCATGGTACCTGAGAAACCCTCTTCCAACCTAACTCTTAAAACTACTGACTTACACTCATTATTTTTAACTGAATTCCAATATTATGTGATTAGAGAAATTCTTCTGTGATTTTTCAATACCCTTTCCCAACCTCCACTGCCAGGACTACTGTAGTCTGTGAAAATTGTTGAAATTGTTGCCTTTTCACAGTTCTTTCTCCATAAAGCAGTAAAAGTGATCTTAAACAATAATCAAGTGAATTATACACACACACACTCCTTGTTAATCTTCAATAGTTTCCTAGTGCACTGAGAGCAAAAAACAAGACCAGTCTCCCACCACATTGCCAGTCTCCTGTTGTGCCTCCCTTTGCTCTTCATTCTTATCTTCATTTCCCTGTGCTCAGGAAGTTCTTCCTTGTCCCAGCGCCTTTGTACATGCTCCTCTCTGCTCAGAATGGATGCCCCAATCAATGCACACCTGGCTCCTTGTCTTCCTTAAGAGCTCAGCTGAAATATCACCTTCACATAGGGGCTTCTCCTTCCCCTAACCCCTATCTAAGGTGGCTTTCTCTGGTCCATCTATTTCTATTCCAGCCCCAAGTTTATGGCCTTCACAGCACATATTCCAGTCTGTAGGTGTTTTAATTACATCTATCTACTTGCTTTTGTCTCTTTCCCCTACTAGAATGTAGGCTTCAGGAGGATAGAGACATGGCTCTTTGGTTTACCATCACTAGCAACTTGCACACTGCTTAGAGTTGGTGCTCAATGAAAATGTGTGGAAGACCCTGGCCATGTGGCTCAGTTGGCTGGAGTGTCATCCCATACATCAAAAGTTGTGGGTTCAATTACCAGTTGAGACACATGCCTGGGTTGTGGGTTCAATCCCTGTCAGGGCACATCCAGGAGGCAATGGATCAATGTTTGTCTCTCATATCAATGTTCTCTCTTTGTCCCTCCCTCCCTCCCTTCCTCTCCCTCTAACAATCAATAAGCATATCCTTGGGTGAGGAGATTTTTTTAATGTGTGGAAGGAAGAAAAGTAGGAAAGAATGAAGGAATACAAGATACTGACTTGAAACCAGCACTCTACTTTCCAATTCAGGAATGTTCTGTATTATTCAGGGTAAGAACCTCCACTCTTCTGTTAAACAGATCCCAAAATACAGTGGCTCATAAAATTGAATTGCCTTCTCTTTTACACAACACTCGGAGTTGCACATTCCAGGCTGGTGGGATGTCCAGTTGTGCACAGTGAAGAAGAGGCCCAGATTCTCCCTCTATGGTTGCTCCTCTATTCTCCTGGGTGGCGCTCATCTGCTTGGTTTAATGGAGTTACCAGCACATCCAGGTTCCACCCCACACGAAGTCTAGGAAGAGGGGGTTCCAGTTAGGATAGGAAACAGAAGTTGTACATATCACTCTGCTCATATTTCATAGGCAGTACTTTAGTCTATGTTCTGAAAGGACAGTTGAGAAGTAGTCTCTAGCTAATTGGCTTCATGTCCAGAGAACCAATGAAAATGGATTTGGGGGAAACTGGCCATCTGCCACATGTTTCTGTACACCTCTCTTAGTAGACAATTTTCTGAGACCTGTACCAGGGTAGGGGAGCCTGTGTGGAGACTCTGTCTTTGATGGAAAGAGAAAGACCTCTCACCTAGGATCCCACCACCCTGCAGAGCTCATGGAGGCTGGAGGGGGGCAGCAGGGCCTCAGGGGGCAGTCACTGAAGCCAACTTGAGCACCGAGACACCAATATGTCCAATCCTTCCTGTTGGCTGTGAAGCACAGAAACATTCAGATGCATTTTTGGTTTTGCATCTAAACTTTCATGTTCAGTTTTTCACTCGCTGTGTAAGAAGAACATGCAAAAAGCAATTGCCAGAGTGCCTGCTGCTCTAATATGAAGCAAGGAAATAGACAGGCAGGCCTCTTTGGTGTCCTCAACACAATCCCATTTTAGCAGCTGAACTGAGTGTTTCATAAGTATTTGTCCAGTCTCATTGGCTGGATTGCAAGCTCCCTGAAAGTAGTAGATACCATGTTGTGTTCCCATTGCTCATAACAACTGACACAGTGGCATAGCATGATATCCACTCAACTAACACTCCACTGAGTTATTGAAATGGAGATATCAGTAGCTTGAAGTCAGAACTACATCACCCTGAAAAATAAATTAATTTGGCTGATTAGTCCCAAACATTGATTGAGTCAGGATTTCTTTTTTAAATCGTGAAAAAAAAAAAATCTGCTTCTGTGAACTTAATGACTAATTTACTATCCCTATGTAGAAGAAGCTGAAAGTGTTGCCTAAAATTACACACTGGAACTTCTGGTAACTCAGGATGCTGCCTTCTGGGTGGTGTGTGTTCCATGCCACAAACGCCTGAATTACTGAAACTGAAATCAATCCAGATTCTGTGTTTGGAGTTCCAGCACTTTGTGGACTGGCACATGTGCCTGACAAAAATCTGGGGAATGCTTAGCCTTCCATTCCTCTGAGACTTTTACCATTTTCCAAGAAAAGCTAAATAGCTCATTCATGTTTCACCCGCTGTTCTTCCAGACTGGTTTCCTGAGGATATTTTTTAGCCAGACCGGTTTTTCTTTTTTTTTTTTAATAGGCTGCTAGAAACTTAGAGTTGTAAACTTAAACTTATACTGAATGATTCTTGAGTGCATTATTAAATACAGACTATTATCCTTACTTATTTATTATAGAGAAAATATATATATATATATATGAACCGTGTCTACTCAGGGGCTTTTGTTGCCAAATTCCCCTGGAGTATGACTGAAATCCACATGAATCTCTCAGTGCTGTTTCTGAGAGGAGCTAACTAATAAATGATATCAGGTAACAAAACTGTTACATGTTGTTTCTTTCTGCATCACTCTCATCATCAAGAGAATGGGGAACTTTATATTTCAAAGGCTTTTTGCACAGGGAACCCTAGCATGGACTTAACATATACTGAATTCTCTAGGGGGGAAATCTTGGAGTAGGCTAAAAAACTTGAACAGAGGAGCAAAGCCTCTTGACTGTATGGCATCCACCAGCGGCTTCCAGAAAGAAAGTGATAAGTATGTAAACCACCCACAAATGGGGGGCACACTCCAGGCCATGAGGAGGAGCTGCCATGAGCTGCAAAGCTCAGAGTGCAGATTCACTCCAAACCTAAGAAATAAGCTTAGATTCAGGCTAGGAAAATACTTGGTTTGGCTTAAGTTGATAGTCCAGGCCAGTGTGCAAGAGTCCAACAATCTATGAAAGTTCTTTAGAAAGCAAAAAGGAGCCAGTCAACAGAGGTGGCTTGACAATGCTTCCCCCAAAGATAAAGCTCCCTGACTACATCCAAAATGTTCATGGTACTAAAGTATGAAAGTTAGATGAATTTTTTTAACTTCTGGATTTTATGTTCCCTATAGTCAACATGCATTTTTTTAATAATTAGAAAAATAAAAAAATTAAAATTTAACCTTTAGAAAAAAAAATAAAGGTCCCTTCCTTCAAGCTGATGAAGCTAATGAAGGCTTCTGAGAGGATTCCTGAATGGTGTTTATCATGGAGGAATAAAATGGGGCCTGGAGACACACAAGTGGCTCCATGAGCACAGAGCAAGGGCAGTGCTGGCAGGGCAGAAGGCAGAGCTGGATGGGAAGAGTCTCAGGGACCACACTGAGGTGCTGGGACACCTTGTAGACTGCTGGCAGCTTGATGAACTGGTCTATGAATGAGCAGTTCTTTGCTGCCACCCCCCTCCCCCCACCACACACCACTACATTAGGTGCTGAGGGTTAGACAATCATCACAGAACACAACTGCTGCCTTTGGAGAACCTGCAAGAGAGGTGCCCTTGCTTTATGATATATAATGATAATGAATCACACAGCTTACCAAGAAGTAATTGAGTCACAGGGAGCAACACAGCCTGAAGCCTGATGACATTTATTCCAAAGCTGTGCAGGTGACTACAAGCAGTGTTGTGATAAAATAGGCCATGGAAGAAATGGCATTTTTCCCTGGCATTACCTTCTGACCTACCGTGGCAACCTGGGTCCCAGTGGGAAACAGAGGGCCTGTTCACACAGGGGGCTGGGGGAGACTAATGAAGGGTCTCTGTCCAAAGGTGTAGTTAGAGTTAAGAAAACCAAAACTGTGCTGAGCAGTTACCACCCCTAGGCTCGAAGCAGCACTGGGGAGTGGTGATTCCCACTGACAGGAAAGTAACTGTGTCACCCTCAGGGTGGCAAAAGGCACTGGAGCAGCAGCACCCTGACTTCACTGTCCTGCTCCTCATCTTCTGGCTCCCTACCCAGCCAGACCCTGAGGGCAAAGAAGACATTGATGCCACCTATACTGACCTACCTCCCCAGGATTCTCCACATAGCAGGGTGCAAAAGGAGAGAGAGGGGTCCAAGGAGCAAATGAAAAATGTCAAGCCCATGCACTATATATTTTATTCTTAAACATTCATTTCTTATTGTCTACCTGCCCCCACTAGAACATAAGCTCATAGAAGATGAGTACTAAGTTAGTCTCTTCCCTGCTGGGTCCCTAGTATCTTCACATGATAAGCACTCAGATAGTATCTGTTGAAGGACTGAATAGGAGCAAAAAAGAAAACCACTTGTCCAGTATTAACAGTAAGCAATTAATAAGACAAGCAGCATTTCATATAAGGTAAAAATGGCCCTTAATGGGATGTTTCCCTATGGTAAACTCTTTTTTATTTTGACCATTCTGCCCAAAACAAAAGATATATGTGTGTGTGTGTGTGTATGTGTATATGTGTGTATATGTGTATATATGTATATGAAGGGAAAGGACCATATATACATATATATATGAAAGAAAGTAGGATGGGTATAAGATGGGTATAAGATTTGCTGAAAAATTATATTTATGCTTTGTTGGAAGTGAAGAAAAATTTTGGAAGGCAGAATGAAGAATTTTAAATTGCCTTAAAAAAATATCTCCCTAGGTCTAGGAATGAGAGGATAGTGGCCAGGATTATTAGAGAAATGCCATTAAACAGTGGAAAGATATGAGGTTGTAGGTTTCTAGGCCACAGGAGGTTTTAGAGACCAACCGTTGTCTGGATTTGATGACAGGTAATGACATTAAGTAATTAGAAAACTAATCACATTTGGAGCCCTGAAAGCTGAGATCATGATAAGCATAATCAAATCCCTGACTTCAGGGCTTCAGGAATCAGAGGATAAGTTTTCTTCCCTAGCAAAGCTTGACCAGATGCCTTTTGGAGTCCTCTGTCTAAATAGTTTGGAAGCTAAAAAATGAGTCAGAACCAGTATTCGGCATTTCAGTGCCCCATGGCTGGACTGGCATTAACCGAGGGCACCATAGAAATGCCGTGTGGGTTCCCACTGGCTCAAGATTAGCCTGGCCCACCCAGTCAGCATCAGGAGCTCCATCAAGGTAAGCACTGGCTCTCCACCATCTCTTCCCCTAAAAGCCTAAACCAAACCTGTACACACTTTGCCCCATCACCGGTTGCATCATTTTGGGGGCAAATTCCAACCCATTAAAGCCTCAATTTCTTCTTCTACAAAGTAGAGATGAAAACATCAGCCCCGTTTGTCTCAGAAAATTGATTTGAGAATCCATGGGAGTAGAGTGTATTTTGCATGTTAAAAACTGCTTGAATACAAGAAGTACTGCCAGTACTAAGCCAATGACAGGCCCAACTACCTGTGATATGAATACCTCCATCATCACAAAGATGGAGAATCATTAAAATAAAGAAGCTGGCCACCTTCTAGTGGTCAGTAATGCCTTCTGCAGTTCCCCTCTTCCTTCTTACTCTCACTGGCCTCTGGGAGGAAAGGGAAGAAGCCAACCTTCAATGCATGTTCAACCCTTTAAGCAGACAACGGAACAGTGGTCTGTGCCTTAATACCCTGGTCATTCTTCACATTCCTTAAGCCCACGTAAAATTTCCAAAGAAATAAAATCCTAAATGTCAACACTACCTTTCAGTCACTTGGAAAATTATCTACCTGTATTTTCTCTCCCTTACCAATTCACTCACCCTCAGCTAGAGCTGTCGTTTGAGTTAAACCTCAATTTCAGAAACTAAGCAATCACTTAGGAAAGAGAAAAACATTAAGAGATCCCAATTTCAATTAACTCTACCATTGATTTTTGTGTAATTCCAGGGAAGGCATTATTCTTTGGGTAAAGTGGGGACAAGGAACTCAAAGATTAATGAAGGCTCTGATGAAAGTGGTGGGCAAGGACTAAGATATTTGCAGTCAGTCCTATTCCTCAGACCTTGCTAAAAAGCAAAAACATTAGAAAATGACCTGGAAGAGAGACTTGCTGAACTGCCCATGACCATGGAGAGTCTACCATCCAGGGTGAAGGCCTTTGGTTAATATTGGTTCCTTGTACTTTTCCATTTTAATGGAATTTGTATATTTGGTGTTTTCCACAACTGTGTGATTTGCTTAACTGATCAGTAAAATGTATATCCAAACTTGTCTTTTGTTTAAGGGGCTATTGTTTCATAATTGTTGAATACATATTAATCATAACAAGGGATTGCTGAGTTAGCACATGCACGCAGGCCTGCACACACACATGCTACATAAATACTATAGAGGAAACCCCTGATACAGATGTAACTTGTAATGCGTTGTGTCATTAAATATCTATTGCAAGGGGAAAGTCTGTGAAAAAAGATTTAAAACAATAGGCAGTGTAATCAGATACATACACAACATTCATCTCTGTCCCTTACAAATATGACTTCAGCATAATGAATGAAGGGAAGGAGCTCATTGGAATCCATCTCTTCTAAGCAATAGAGTGAAACACTGAGAACCCTTTCCTTGGAGGTATGAGGAAGAGTAGGGCCCACTGCTGTGATGACTATGAGGAGGAGGAGAACCATTGTCATCAGTGGGAAAACTATTAGAATTGAGTCAAGGAAATAAAGTGTCTCTATAAATGATGCAATTTGGAGTTTTCTTTAAAAGGTTTATCCCAACTATACTTGACTTTCTGATGGGGAGTTTGACCCTGCAATACAATCCAACAATTTTGAAAAGCCCCTACTGGGGTAGAGCAGAAGGTTCCCTTCTGTAGGGGTCAGTGATGAGACTTCCAAGGAAATACAAGGGGAATGAGTTGAAGCAAACATCCCTCTCCAAAATAAAATGCAAAAAGTAGGCTATTTTGCAAAAAATAGCCACCCACTACAGAAGTAGACTTGTTGCTCGTTGCTATCGTCAAAAGGAAAGTGTCAATTTGTGTGTGGTTATGTAGCTCTTTCACAGTAATGTGCCTGCTGACTTCTAGGAAACACTGGTGTTGGCGAGGAAGCTTGACCAGGGTCTCTGGGGCCCATACATAGAGTGACCCTTGTTAAAACATGTGGATCATGTGTTGTATGCCAGCCTGAGGTCTTTACCCTCCTCCCACAATCCGGTGAAGCAGGCTCCCTTTTACAGATAATACAGAGATACCTGAAGTAACTTGTCCTAGATCACCCAGTTATTAGGTGCTAGAGAGGCACTCAAAACCAGACAGCCCACTCTGAGATAACCAGTAACTGCTGCTGCTCAAGTGAACTGAGTTTATCTGAAAGAAAGTCAGAAAAGTGATGGGCTTTCAAAAAGGCAGGAAATGGTTTGGCTTAATTACAGTCATTTCCAAAATAAACACCAGTTAGCTCAGTCTTCCCCTCCAACACAGCAGAGTTCAGCCTTTCCATGAGCACAGAGAAGGAAACATCCTCCCTTTGCCCACCCTCCCTGAATCTTCAACGTGAATCTTTCCACACAGGGTCCCAGCCCTGGGCCTGAGGGGGCACACTTCACAGATTGTGAGAACAAGGAAGGAGCAGTCACAGAGGTTGGCTCTGAGATCCTGGAAACTGACCTCCAGCAGCTCCGCCCCACCCCCCAGCCCTGTGACTGGAAGGCAGGCCCTACCTGAGGGCTTACCCCAGTGCAGCTCATCAAAGAATGCTTCTCTGTATTCTACCCATCCTAATACAAATCTCAGTCCACAACTCTGAGGTAGATCAAAAATATAAAATTTTATAATTTATTATAATTTCTACTTAGAAGCTTTATTCTTCAAGGGTGGCAGAAACTCAGTCTTGGGGGGTCTTGCCTTCCCCTAAATCATAGCTAAGTTCTGGGGATCTTCAGTTCTAAGACTTGGTAGGGGAAAGGCCATCAGTGCTTGAAGTCATGTGTGTACTCAGTCAAGGTCTGAGATATTATTCAATCCTGCCACTTGGCCTCAGGCATAAGTTTGCCAAAGCTGTCCTGGACACACTCTTGTTTCACCCTTATGATCCTTTTCCAGGTGTCATGAGAACAAGGATAAACCTGACTGGCGTGGCTCAGTGGGTTGGGCAACATCCCAAAAGTCAAAATGTTGCCAGTTCAATTCTTGGTCAAAGTATATGCCTGGGTTGTGTGTCAGGTCCTTGGCTAGGGACATGAGAGAGGAAATCGATCAATGTTTTTCTTGCACATTGATGTTTCTCTCCCTCCCTTGCCCTCTCTCTAAAATACATAAATACAATCTCTCTAGTAAAATAACTACAATCTTTTAAAAAAGACAGAACAAGGACCAATCTCCCTCACTCTGAACCCTTACCATCATGACTGAAATGTCCCCACAGACTTGTTCTCTCAAGTCTTGAGCTGGGCCCTATGGACTTTCTGTTCTCCTAAGTTCCAAAGCTATAGAAAATCAAAGCAATATACTGAGCAGGGTTTATGCTTGGCCAAATATCACAGTAACCCAACAACAGAGGCTTGACCAAATACAAATGTATTATGGGACACACAAAAAAAAAAATCTGGCATAGTGCCAAAAGATGCAATCAAGGAACCAGGCACTTTCAATCCTCTGCCCAGCCACTGTTCAGCAATGGCAGCTGTGTCCTGGGCATCACATGCTTTCTAAGCAAGAAAAAGCTGGATATGAAAGAAATGTCTTCAAGAGGCCATGGCCTAACTTTCACAGGTCAGTGCTGGAGGCATATGCCCACTCCAATTTGTAAGAAGGTCTGGAAAGGTGATCTTTTAGCTTTCTAGCCCCCATTGCAAGTAATTGCCAGTTACAAAGGAGTTAAAGAGGGGATTGAGGGTGTCAACCTAAAGAATCTACCACAACCAGGGGAAGACTCATTTATCACTGTCACTTCCTTCACCCAGAGCAGTTAGTAGGCATTGGCCCATTTGCTTGAATGAGGTCAAGGTGAAAAGAGAAACTAGATGTTAAATGTTGTATAATATTTCATTAAATATTTTACCACCCAGGTTTGAGAACATCTGGATGTAGGTAGAGAGCCCAGAAGTTCAAATGCTATTGGTACTTTAGCATAAACCAGATTCAGCAAACTAGACACTTAAGACCTTCAGTTCAAACCCCTACCACTCACAGGCTGCCTGGCCAACAGCAAGAGCCTCTGTCCTTACATCCCTATCCTGCCTTGGCCCAAGAAACCAAGAAGACACTCAGTAAGCAGATGGATCCAAAAAAAAAAAAAAAAAAAAACCCTCAAAACCCAAACTGCCCATGTTTGTTAACTGTAGAGGCTGGTCCAGAATGTGGCAAGGCCTCATTTCCTAACATGCATGACATTAAAAGACCCCATCACTGAAGGAGAACCTAAAGAAGCTGAGCTATGTCATGCCAACTGTGTGCTACTCAGCTCCTTCAGGGAGTCCGGAAGGCTCAGCCCCAGGTTTGGGCCATCTGCAGTGGTTGAAAGAACCCCCCACCCTCTCCTACAGCTTCAAAATTATTTGTCTACCACATGGTGGAACAGAAGGTCTGAACTACCTGAGTCAGAACATTAGGTCTGCTACTTTACAGCAGTAGGAAAGTTACTTTGAACCGAACCTTAATTTCTTTATCTGAACACTGTAATATCTGCTTTGAAGAGCTGCTGTGAAGATGAGACATAATGGATGTAAAGCACCCATCCACACTGAACCTTAGTCATAGGAATAGCTCTTCTTGCAGAAGTTCCTGGAAACTTGGATTGGACTGGAAACAGAGCCCAGATTGGTGCTGCCTGATAAGAAGAAATGTTTCCACTCAGGGACATTTCCACCAGGCTGGAAGGTGCTCCAGAATTGGGTTTGACTGGTGGGTGGGTTGTTTTGTGGAAGAAGGTAGGGCAGGTTGAGTGAGGACACTCCTCAGTCTGGCATGGATGATGGGTACTGACCTCAGTTCTGCATGAAACTATGGGTATATATCCACATTCCATGATATGGGGTGGCATTTTGATCTCTGCCACATGATAATGCCACTTACAAATTGATGAACTGTTTGGGGCTCTTGGGCACCTTTAATGTTAACATATGCTTCCATATAGTCATTTGTACCCCAGTGTAAGAAGAGGGCATTTTAATCAATATTCTGTGTACTACCACTAAAAATAATACATGGAACAGACTGACAGCTGTCAGAAGGGGTTTAGGAGGGGGACTGGTGAAAAGAAGGTGAAGGGATTAGACAAAGAACATATATACATAACCCATGGACACAGGTAACAGTATGGGGACATCCAGAGGGAGGGGGATGGGAGGAGGGGCATAAACAGGGTGGGAGGGAATGAGGGCATCTGCAATAGTGTCAACAGTAAAAATAAAGAAAAAACAAATTTTTAAAAATTATGTACTTGTCAAAATTTTAAGTTAAATAAAAATAACATTCATTAAGTTAAATAAAATAACTGACTATATTTGTGATGTAAGCACCAAGGAGGCAAGTCTCCTGTGTGCCCAAGCAGACCATACCTGGAGTTCTGGTGCATTCTGTGAGCATCCCTATAAGGCAGGGGGACATACCTGCCACAGGTCCAGAGGAGAAGCTGTCATGGCCACCAGCCACAAAGACAAACTCCTTGTAAGGCCTAAGTTGAGAACACAGGGAGTGCCTTGCCTGGTAAAAGAAAGAATAAAAACTCTCAAATATTTGGAGATTTCATGTGTAAAAATGAGCCTTATTTCATGTACATCAGGAAGTAAAACTAAAGCCAAACATGGAGTGCTCCATGATAGCAAGTCTTGACCCAGCTGAAGGCTGAGACTTCAGTTACTGCATTTGAGACAGGCACACAGCCCTGAGCTACAGTGAGCTCCAGAGCCAACAGTGTTCCAGGCTGGGGAGTGCATGCTTGCTGAGGAAATCATAGCATACCAGCTTCATGGGGCTGGGATGAGGACCAAGGAGACCACTGTTTCAGACCCCGTTTTGCCACCTCTCAGGCAGCAACTTGGCCACACTGCTCTGGACTGTCTCCTCCTGTTTCACTCCAGTTTCTGTACCACAGACTTCCTAGGGCACAATCAATGCAGCCTCTTCCTACACCCTCTTGACTGGTCTCTGCCCTCCCACCCCAGGGCTCCCTGTTACCCCTGAAGCATGAGACATTCCAGCAAAACTCAGGGCCTGATCATGCTCAGTCCAGAGGTTAGATGGAAAGTAAAGAAGTATTAATGTCTCATCAGGAAAACCACTGAAAAATCAGAGGTTGAAAGTGGCAAATAAATTCTTTTCCCCTTCTTCCTCTCTCTCCACCCAGGATATCCTGCCACCTACTAGTTTATGCTCTGAGAGTATGGTCCCTGTATTAGTTTCTTGTGGCTACTGTAACAAATTTCCACAAATGTGGGGGCTTAAAACACAGAAATGTGCTATCTTACAATTCTGGAGGCCAGCCATCCGCAGTCAACATCACAGGTCCACATCAAGGTGTCAGCAGGGACTGTCCTCCCTTCATAGGCTCTGGGTCCCTTCCTCACCTCCTCCAGCTCCTTGTAACTGCTGACACGCCTTGTCTTGTGGCCACATGACTCCAGCCACTGCCCTCATGGTCACATTGCCCTATCCTCCTCTCTGTGTCAAATCTGCCTCTGCCTCTTTCTTATAACAGGTACATTTGGATTTAGGACCTACCCAGAAAATCCAAGGGTAATCTTTCTATCTCAAAACCCTAATCACATCTGCAAAGACTTTAGCATATAAGGTAGCATTCACAAGTTCAAGGAATTCAGATGAAGACATTTCTTTGCTGGCCTGTATTGGGCCTCCACAGTCCAGAGGACTGGGCAATCAGCTCCATTCCTGCCACTTGGGACCACATCAGTAACACACCCTGCGTTTTCTCCTTTCACTCAGCCACACTACTGTTCCTCCAAAGTCCCCCACTCTTGAATCAAACTCTCCACTAAAGAGACAGCCATGATGTTTCCCTCAAGCTCTCCTTTCTAGGGAACCCCAAATAATATATATAAACTATCGAGAACACTGCACACAGTAGTGGTAGTAATAACGGTAGTAGGAGTATTACAATAACACTTCCTATTGTTTTCAAAGACATTTAACATTTTTGTAGAGCAATGCTTAATCACTTAAAAATAGGCCTACACACCATGAAAACAGAGGTCATCTATTTCAGGGGAATTTTACAGGGTGTTGAAGAATCTATTTCCCTCCACAAAACATTTTCAGTGTAGTAGCACTTTTTCAGTAAAATATCTACTTAAAAATTGGATTAGTAAAAGAAGGGTTTTTCCACAGCAAATGGAAGAATATACACTCTAATACAGGAAAGTTAAATAAATTAGTTAATGCTTACAAATTTCTTATTTGTAAGAAATTTCTCAAAGTGCTATCTGTATCAGTGCTCAGCCTTTCCATGAGCATGCTTTTGTGTGTGCTGAAGTGAATTACATTTCTTAAAACAGCAGTGTCCTGGGTCTGGAAATGTCTGAGAAGTAACACAGCTTTGCAGACAAACTGCAGAATCAGGCAACACCACCCCCAAATTCAGGCAGCATGGCCGTGCCCAACTAATGTGGGGACAAAGAGGGTTTTCCCTCTTTGTGGGTAAAGCAGGGTTTTCTACTGTGACCTGTCAGAGATCTTTGCAGGGGACAATTTTAAAACTGAGGATTCTAGAAGGTTGTTTTCTTTATGTGGCAACTTCACTGGCACTTTTGTTTCAGAAAAGCACGTAAGTTTTAGGTTCACAGATAAACCTGAAGAGAATGAGGTTGAATTGAAGATAAGAAAATATTGGTGAACTACCCTGTTAAAAGGGCAAGTACTAAAAATGGTTAGAAACTTAAGAATTTCAGTTCTCCTGCCATGAGAAGGCAAATTCAATATTTTGGTAAAAGCTCCTCCCATCAGGCATATTTGATAATTATCATTTCAAAAATTATAGGCAAGTCATTGAATAAATACAACCTGAATGAAAATTGTATTAACAGTATGGTAAAGTTCACATCTGGCTTCGTTAATATACATCATTTAATTGGATAATTCATATCTGAAAATTTCTCTGAAAGAATTCCCTTGAATTTTATGTATAAAATCTTAACTTTCTAATCTCCCAAACCTAGTTTGTTTCCATCGTTATTTGTTGGCACAACCTGCTGTCAGCATTTCAGTGCCTCTCCTTCTCTTTCCTTTCCTGGTGTGTAGACACACACTGCAGAAAACGTGCCAGGCAATGTTTTGTTGCGTGGCAGGACTGCTGTCTCTTTCTCATTCCATCTACTCTGTTTCTTCAACCCCTTGAACAGCAAAGGGGAAATCAAAACCTATAAACTTCTAGAGGATTCTAGCCAGAGGGGTCCAAGAACAGAATTGATCTAAGAGTCTTCCAACTTGTCTTTATGCAGTTATCACTCTCCCTAAAAAAAAAACTCAGCTTTTTTTCCAGTTCACAGCAGGTTCTTAAATAATGTTGAATAGTGAATGAATTAATAAATTAACTAAAGAATTGAGCATTTCTGAAACCATGGAAAGAAGCATGATGTAGAAAAGCATGTAGTAAACTGGAAAGAGCAGAGACTTAAAACCAGGAGACCCAGGGGTCAGCTCTTCTGCTGAATTACTATTTGATCTTGGGTAGGCTATCTGAGTCATTTTTCACATGCCAAGTAGAAATAACACTTATTCTAATGTTTTTACAGATAATGTCTATGCCACAAAATAGCAACCTTATGGTTTAGAAAACACTTGAGCTTACATTCTCTCAATTGACCTTTTCAACCACCAACTGGTGGCAAAGGGTGCCCATATTTTGGCCTGAAAGCAGTTAATAAAGGTGTCCTTCAGGTAAGAAGTTCCAGCTGTGTCTACACCTCCTCCTCCAGGCAGCAGACAAAGGAATAGCCAAGCCCACCCACAATCAGTTACTTGCCATCGAGACCATAATGGTAGAACCTTTTCTCAAACCATGACTTCTTGCTCCAAATCCTTCTTACTTGCCCCCAATATTTCTCACTTCCTGCTATCTGTACACATGTACTGAACACCCATAACACTGCACATTACCAAGATCCTGGTCAAACGAGGGCCACTGTAGAAATTCCCACAAATATCTCAGCATGGTGTGGGTACTTAGTAGATATGCAGTGAATTGACTAGACCACACTGGGAGTCAGCAAACATTTTCTGTAAAGGACCAGATAGTAAATCATTCAGGCTTTGTGGACCACACAATCACTGTCTCTACTCCTCCACACTGCAGCACAAAAGCCAAAACCGGCAACACACAAACAAATGGGTGTGGCTCAGTTCCAATAAGTCTTTATTTACAAAAGCAGACAGCAGGTCCGATTTACTCTTTGGGCCTTTTTGTGCCAAACCCTTGGACTACAACAACTCTGAGAAAAGTCTTAATGTCAAAAACATTATTTTAACACTTCCTTTCAGAGGCAGGGTCCTGACAACTCTTGATTACTATGTCTAGCCAGGCACTTGTATCCCTCCTCCTCTACTGTCCTCTGATAAAGACCAAGTGGCAGAGGGGACATGGAGCATTTATGCTTCAACCGCAGTCATTCTGAAAGACAAAGCAGGGGCAGAGATTAAAACCAGACCCCAGGTCTTTGTGCCATACCCAGCTTATCAAGGGCCTCTCTTCAAATTGTATTGAGTTTTCTGTATAACTAATAAAGAAAAAAAGTGCTATTATTTCATTTAATAGTCTTTTAGTAAGGGCATAGGGGCCAGGTTTACCAAAGGCCTTTATGAGATGCCTGCTGAAAGGCAACAATACTGCTTGGCACCATGGAATTTTTCTTCATGTGAAGCTACATGATCACTTTTCATTCTATTTCTCAAGCACTCTATGGCACCCATCCATGTATTACGCTAATAACTGCATGAATCTAGTTAAAAGGACCTAAGCAATTATTTTAATTAGTAGAGAACAAAAATAATGCTCCTGGATTCTGTGTTAAGGGGAAAGAAGGAAGTAGTCAGGGCTCAGAAAAATCCCACAAAATATTTTTGTGAAAGGAAAAATAATTAAAGCCAAATTTAGAACGTACTTGGCAATAAATGGGCCAAATAAAATGAATGGCACCACTGTGCAACTAAAACCCATTCACATGGAAGAGCCTCAGAAATCCCGTTTTTATGTGATACCATTTTGAGGGTATAGCCAATTTTACAATGTGAAAGTGAATGTCTACTAGAGACTTTAATGATCCTTGTGAATCTCTCACAGAACTTCTTACAGTTTCTGTGTAAACCCTTTTACTAATAATAAAAGAAGTACATTAGCCAACTTGCCATTTAAATAATATTATTTTTTCATTTAAATTATCAGAGTAAATTGTTCAGATTTGTTTCCCTGGAAAAATCTATCTTTGCAGAAAAGCTTTGTCACTCATTTCTTCTACAAAAAGCAGATTCCAACATAAGAGAGTTGTAATTATTTGAACTGAATTGTCATACAGGAAGAGACTGTATCCACCAACTTTCCCCTAGCCTTTGCTGTCCTGTCTCCCTTTTGGTCATGCATGACATTCTGGCCATTTTATTTCATCTCAGACTTCCAAAAGGAGACAAAGTGAAATTCAAACTAGTTAACTAGTCAGCATCGTCCCTTCTGTTTGAATCTGTAAATGTTTTGTGAGCATTTATGTTCTCTACCAGTGCACACAAGTTACAGATGTCCACAGATGACTAAGCCTGAGACCCTACCTGCAAACAGTTCACAGTGTAATCACAGAGACACAAGCACAGGCAGAAAGGAGGTCATACAGTCTAGGGATCTGGCCAAAGCTGCTTGTTAAAGAATGGATTACCCAGAGAGGAAGAGCAGCATGTGCAAAAGCTGGGACACAAGAAATCCCAGGGGAATGCATGAACTGCAGAGAGAGCCACTGGATGGTAATGCCCAAGGTCAGAGAGGGGCAAGGTGCAGACCCCAAGGGGTGGGGCAGCAGCCAGACCACGGAGGTCTTATGAGCCACATCAAGGACTCCTGACTTCATCTTGCACAGCAATGGAGAACCACCAGGCAGGTTCCCACAAGGGACCAAAAGGGCCAATTTTCCACTGTGAGCACTTGGATGATTGAGAAAAGGATGAAATGAAGACCAGGTGTCTCACAAATGCCATAGCCCAGGCAAGAGGTGATAAGGCCTTGAACTAGGACAAATGTAAGTAGGAATGGAGAGAAGGGGTGAGGCATGAGAGTACAATATTGAAGAAGATTTTTTTCAAACCTCTGTAGAACACTGACTGAGGGTTCAAAAGTAGGAAATGAAATAGGCTTTGGAGATTCCCAGTGGGGAGGAAGTGTTTTAACCGAATGCCTGTCACATGTCCAAAAAGTCTCCTTCCATATAGGTTCTTTAAACCCAGGAGGGCCCTTAATCATGGGCTCCAGGACCAAGATACAGTAAAAAACTTCAGCTTTGGGCACATGAGCATACTGCTGCATGCCATATGAAAACCAGAAGAGAGTCTAATTTGTATTTACTTTCCCAGTCAAAATTCACCCAAAAACAGTTTCCTGCCATAAGTCTAAGTTAAAATATACAGAAGCCTGGGATGGAGAAAATTGTGGTGTATACTCACTGCGATGGTTAATTTCTGTGGCATCTTGACTGGGCTCAGTGATGCCCAGATAGCTTGTAAACATTATTTTTGTGTGCGTCCAGGAGAGTGTTTCTGGAGGAGATTGGTATTTGAATCAGTAGACTAAGTAAAGAGGATGCTGTCCCCAGTGTGGCAGGCATTACGCAATCCAGTGAAGGCCTGAATAGAACAGAAAAGCTGAGAAAGTGAGAAAATTTTCTCTCTTTGCTTACACTGGATATTCATCTTCTCCTGCCCTTGAACATCAAATCTTCTGGTTCTTGGACCCTCAGAATCCAAAAAGGATTTATACTATCTCCACCCACCTTCCATCCTCTGCCCAGCTATTCTCAGGCCTTCAGACTTGAACTCAGTCACCAGCTTTCCTGGGTCTGCAGCTTGCACACAGAAGATCATGGGACTTCTCTGCCTCCATAATTGTGCTAACCAATTCCAGGAATAAATCTCCTCTTACATATATCTATACTATATCTTCATCTTATCGGTTTTGTTTCTCTGGAGAACCCTGACTAATATACCTAAATACACTATATATATTTTAAATTACTATGTTTAGATTAGACTGATTTATGATTTTGTTTTTTAAAGAATGTAAAGAGGACACTTCTCAACTCATTTTATGAGCCAACCAAACCTTCATAAAAAACCTGACAGGGACATTACACTGAGGAAAATTACAGGTAAATTTCATTCACACACATTGTTGAAAAATCATCAGAACACTCAGCAACACACAGAGTAAATAATACATCACAACAGTTGGGTTTAGTCCACAAATGCAAGACTGGTTTAACATTCAAAAACCTATTGAATAATTCACCACACTAACAGAATAAAGGGAGAAAGTCATATATCATTCTACAAATACGTAAGTACTTAATTTATGATAAAAGTGTCAATTCAGAACACTGAGTAAGGGAAGTCTTTTCCATTAGTGGTGTAAGTGGGTGTCTTAGAAGAAAAAACAAACTTGATCCCACCTCACATCATATACAAAATCAATGCCACTGGATTATAGATATAATCAATAAGTAAATAAAATGTAACCTAGCTCTCGCTGGTGTGGCTCAGTGAATTGAGCACTGGCCTGAGAACAAAAGGGTCACTGGGTTGATTCCTAGTCAGGGCACGTGCCTGGGTTGCAGGCTGGGTCCCCAGTACGGGGCATGTAGAGGTAACCACACATTGATGTTTCTCTCCCTCTCTTCCCCTATCTCTAAAAATAAATAAATAAAATCTTTTTAAAAATAAGATAAAAAATAAAATATAATCTATAAGTAATCTATACATGTAGATAAAAAAAGAAGGAACAACAAAGCTTCCAGAAGATAATATAAAAAGGTATTTCCATGGCCTTGAAGTAAGCAAAGTTCTCTTAAATAGGACATAGAAAGCACTAACTATAAAGGAAAATTGGTAAGTTTAACTACATTAAAATTAAAACTCTTCTGTTCATCCAAAGATACCAGAGAGTAAAAATTCAGGCTCAGGATGGTACATGATATTTGCAATAAATATATCCAAAAAAGGATTGTATCCAGGTTATGTAAATATCTCCTACAAATCAATAGGATGAACAATATAATAGAAAAATTAACAAGACACTTGAAAAGCCCATTCACAGAATAGCCAAATGGCCAATGGTGAAAAGATGCTCAATTTATTGATAATCTGGGAGGTCAAATTAAAACCACAATGAGATTCAACTATATACCACCAGAATGACCAAAATCAAAATGACTGAAAACACTAAATGTTAACAAGAACAGCATAACTCTCACCTACTACTTACTGCTGGGAGTGGAAATTGATACAACCTCTTTGAAAAAATCTTTGACACTATTAAAGCTGAGCATAATCATGTGGTACAATGTAGCAAGTTCCCCTGTAATCCATATACCCAACAGAAATGTAGGCACCCACCCACCAAAGATGTGCACAGGAAAGTTTACAAGAGCACTCTCTGAAATAGCCTAAAACTGAAAACAACCCAAATGTTCTTCAAGGGTAAAAATAAATAAACTGTGGTATATTATTGATACAATGGAAGGAAACACAGCAGAAAAAATACACTCTAATTACACCCAACAACATAGGTGTAACTCACAAACATAATGTTGACAGATTCACACCAAACAAAAGAATACTTACCTTATGATTCCATTTATATAAAGTTCAAAAACAACACAAATCTATGGTATCAGGAATCAGTATAGTGGTTATCTTGGAAGGGGGAGTTCCACCACAGGGGCCACTGGACACAATGGCTGCGTTCTCTCTCTTGTCCTGAGGATAGTAATAGGGTGTGTTCACTCTAGACCACAGGTGGCAAACACAAGGCCTATGAGCCAAATCTGGCCCTCCACCTTGTTTTATCCAGCCCAGCACTTGTTTCTACCGGTAGGGGGCGAGGGGTGCGCAGTGCCGAGCTCTCGCTTAACTGTTAAGGAGTAGTTACACTTATACAGTCCTAAAATTACATTTGGCCCTTTGAAGGCAACCGTGAGGCTGATGTGGCCCCCGTGAAAATGAGTTTGACATCCCTGCTCTAGGGTAAGGCCTAATGTCTCACGCTCTGCTCTTTGCAGTCATCCATATGTGGAACCCCAATAAAGCCTGAAAACAAGTTTCAAATGTTGATTTCCATTTCTTAGGTGAAATAAATGGAGGGGCTCATGCAGAAAATATGGAGTATCTTTATTAAAGTCAATCAGTGGTTTGTTTTATCTGTGCTCAGTTTGCTCCCCTGGTGTCAGTTTACAGAGCAGAAAAGAGGAAGAACCACACAGGAATAAGTGAGCTGGACTCAGAAGATGCCCTTCCCTGGAGTGAAAATGAATATAACTGAACCTTTTGTAGTTTAGCTAAGAGCTGAGTAATGTGTAAAGAGAAAAAAAGGAAAGTTAGGGGACCAATGTACAAAGAGCCTAGCCTTGTTATGTTATATAAAGAGGGATTAGAAGGTAACAAATCTGGACTGGCTACAAGGAAATACTGTCTCATGAAATGTATAATTAATCTGTAGCCAATGGTTTAGTAAAATCCAAAGCCTCCCTCAAAAAAATGGAAGGGAA
>PVKU01011803.1:0-40473 GCA_004027475.1 Anoura caudifer | reverse complement strand
AAGGAGTTCATCATCACCAAGCCCTTATTATATGAAATGTTAAAGGGACTTATCTAAGAAAAAGAAGATAAAAAATATGAACAGTAAAAAGACAGCAAACTCACAGGTATTAACAATCAGACCTAAAACAAAAGCCAACTAAGCAAACCACTACAACAGGAGCAGAAACACAGAAATGGAGATCACATGGAGGGTTAGCAACAGGGGAGTGGGAGGAGGAGAGAGGGGGACAAGGTACATAGAACAAGTAGCACAGACGGTGGGTAGAAAGTAGATGGGGGGAGGGCAAGAATAGTGTGGGAAATGTAGAAGCTAAAGAACTTATGACACATGGGCATGAACTAAAGGGGGGAATGTGGGTGGGAGGGAGTATGCAGAGTGGAGGGGAATGAAGGGGGGAATGGGACAACTGTAATAGCATAATCAATAAGATATAATTAAAAAAAGAAAAAAACATACATGGATCTGTATGTATTGGCTTAGATGAATATCTACTCTACATCATTAAAAGAATGATGTTAGCAAAAAAAAAAAAAGTTAAGAAAAGAATGCTGCATAAGTCTTGTGTGTGGATCTGTGTTTATGGACAAAGGTTAGAATAGTTATCACAGTTTTCCCATCAGTTCAAATTACCACAGTAAGCCACGGTATAAAATACAAATTGTATATGCATAAATTATTTTTGGTATTGGTTTTACATCTCATATCCATGGTAATTAAACTGCAAAACCAAAAAAAAAAAAAAAGAAAAGAAAAAGAAAGGAAGCAAAAGGATTCAAGTAATAACCCTAAGCATTTTAACGGCATTTAGATGTGAGTTAACAGATAGACCAAAGTCATATGTAAAGGTCAGCTCCATGGTCAAAATGAAACTAAAAAAACTACCAGAATATGAAAGCACTATGACTTTCAACTTATGTAGAAAGTAAAAAAAAAAAAAAAAAAGACAAAAAGATAAAGCACTCAGGCTTCTACAACCCCCTTTCTTTCCTCTTTTAGATTTTTAGATGCCAGAGCAAACTGGCACTGAACACAGAATAAGAGGTTTGGCGCATTTCCTGGCCTCCGCTCAACATTATGTAAATTAAAAGCTTCATTATGGTCAAGTGTCAAAGTTTCATCATAATGCATCTTATTTTCTCCTTGTTCTGACTTTTTAAAAAGACACTGTACAGTGTAAGAGAGATGAATCCACTTTCTTTGCACTGAACTTGACTGCCCCCCTCACCTCCCCAACCTCCCCAAAAGTGAACACAAACAGAAGGAGAAATAAAGCAGGCCATGGCAAGGAGGCCTCACCAGAAACAAGGGCCAGAGAGGAAGAGATGCCTTTTCTAGGTACAACAGGAGGTAAAGAAGGAAGAAAGAAAATTCTGTCAAACAAAATTTAACAGCTCAGGACACAAAGGGAAATGGTAAAAAGAGGTGTCACAAAGGGCACCACTGTCTAGGCCAAGGAAAAAAATATTGCTTGGCAGGTACAAAACAGGTTAAAAGAAAGCTTCCTTTCTGCTCTGAAATTTAAAAAGGCAAGTCTTAACTGCATTAAAATATGAATTTGGAAAAATATTAAGTTATTAAGCTATAATTCCAGGTAAAATTCTAACTCAGATAAATGCAATTTCCATTTTTAAAAAAAGAGCTCAAATCACAGCTTGTTTTAAATTCTTTGTGAAGCCATTTCCACAGAAATTAGAGATTACCTGAATGAAATGAAATCAAATGCAGAAAAGAAAGAATATGCAAAGTTAAGAAAATCATTCAAAGAATAATAAATCCTACTTCCGCCCATTTGTTACAACAAATCATTTTAAAAAACCACTTAAAATCACCCACTTGCAATAAAGAACCCTTTACAATTACTTAAATAAACCTGTCGATTGAAACACCATGGTCAACCTTACTGTCTAATATTTCTACACTATTATGTACTGTTACTACCTACTACTATGTGTCCTACATGCTCTATAGCAATGATTTCCAACCGAGCACGATTTTGCCTTGGATCCCCTAAGAGGACACTTGGCAATGTCCAGAACCATGTCTCATTGTCCAGGTTGGGGGATGTGCTAGTCTTTTCAGTCAGGAAGAAAAGGACAGTGAGAGAATCACGTCACCATTTTTCCTTCTCTCTCCATACTCTCCAATCCCAGCTCATTCCCTCTTCTCTCTAAATATTTCATTTCCAAACTTAATCTTTCCAGGTTACTCTCACTGCTGAGTACCAAGCATATGCAGTCTGGCTTGACTAAAATCTTTCCTTATGTCAAATTCAGTTCTTAGCAGGTATATTCCTATCATCTAACCCTTTCCTGATGACAATTCTATTATTCCCTAATTCAGTATGACATAAAACCATCCCACGCCTCTTCAGGAAAGTATTATATAAAATGTTTGCCCATAAATTTAAGTGTAATCACTTCTAGTAAATATTTTTAGATATGGTAACATATATACGTACTCTCATCACATTAAACTAAATGGTGTTTCATCCCCCAAGGAATTCTTTCATACGTAAATGTTCCATTTCCAGTAAGTAAGGAAGAAAAAGGAAAATATTTCTAATGTAGACTGGCATGGCTTTTCCTTTTAATCAAGTCCATCTCTGCATTTTACTTCATTGTTGACATGTAAATCATGTGGAACTCATCGCTCCGGACTGAAATTTCCCTGCGCCCATACTGTGCACCACCAGCCTCACCCTCCCAAAGCTGTTAGGAAATAATGACAGAAGACACCGATCCAGCTCATGAGACTCAGTCTCCTACCCACACCCCCACACCCTCCTTTGCCTCTTTTCCTCTCCCCTCCCTGGCTACTGAGTTGTATGAGTGCAGTAAAGGTGAAGAGCCCAGTTTGATTTAGGAGTGGAACATTAAACCCGAAAGTCTTGTAAGTAAAGAAACCTGCATTCCTAGGTTTATCTCAACAATCCCCTGGCCACAGGACCCTTCTCCCATAAAAAGCCTATTAACAAACAGCCTACTGACCTAGTGACCCAGGCCAATTTGGGGACAACGCTCTCTGAGCAATTATCTTTACTCAGCCCCTTTCCAAGGACTTCTTACACTGAAACTCAGTAGAGGCGAACACAGAGATAATAGAATAATTCTAGGTTTTGGGTGGTTTTTTTTTTTCCCCATAGAAACTCTACTCCCAGAGGACAACATCAAGAAATCAGTAAAATTATTTAAATCTTCAGGTAACTAACAGTGAAAACACATGGAAAAGTCTCCCAATATCTAAAATTAATCCTTGTAGTAAATGTTGCTACCAAAAAAGGACACATATCACACCTGTGAGTTACAGAGATACAAATTCACAATTCCTTGTGATAAATGGAAGGACTGGGGCTATTCTGATGAATAACTCCCTCTCAATCAAATTCTAATACTATAGACATAGATTCTAATAATAGTATTCATGACAAGTATTTTATAGGCAAAAATCTGAAATCAATGGACACATTTCTAATTATTATATTTCCCGTCCTCTGCATGCATAAATCTATTCTGTTCTGTAAGGAGAGCTCAAAATCAAGTATCAAATATCCATCTGAACTTGTATTTTAAGAATTCTGCAAATCACTGTAGTGCCTTTAAACCCTGAATGCATATATATCCCACCTTTTATATTACAGCTGTACCTAATTTATTGAAATTAACTAAAACATCTAAATGCCAAGCAATTAATATGAAAGAATACGTTAAATGCTCTTAGTATCCTGTAAAACATATTCTGCAAAGGGCAACACTCAGTTGGAGCTACCTTCAGACCAATTACTTAAATGAGCATCTCTCTATTTTGGAGTTGTCTGCATGAGGAAAATTAGTAGAAAGAATTTACTATAGTGAAATCATTATGTATTGGAATAAGACAAAAGAAAAAAAATGAACCCGGTATACCATTTTTACCACTTAAAAAAAAATTAGAAAATGGAGTGTGACAATCTTCCTAATCTAAGTAACATTTTAATAATAAATATCCATTTTATAGCAAGCATTCTTAATTAAGAAAACCTATTTTAATACAATAGTGGTGCTAAACAATACATTTGGAATAGAAATATACAACTTTTTGTAATGTGGTCTGTGTTTCCAACAGAGATATTTGAAATTCCAAATCTACTCTTTCATATACAGATGGAGACCTGCAAAATGTGGTATCAATCAAAAATGTGAAACTCAAAATCTAAGAAAAGAAACCTAAAAGAAAAAAAATACCCCCAAATAAAGTCTCTTGTCAACAGCAATAACTGAAGAAAATCCTTTGGAATCAGTTTGAAATGTTTTGTTTTGTTCTGTTTTGTTTTTAAGAAAAAAAGATGCTACAATAATTCCAACATTCCTTTGGGAGAAAAAGTGGGCCATGGGTCACCAGGGGGCATCTACACTGGCGTTCCAAACTATAGGGTCCATGGGAGCTAGAATAACACATGTCTGAATACAATTTAAGTAGCTATATCAATAATCTGGTAAGATGTTATTGTTCCAATTTAAAGAAAAAATATTTCTGGACCAAACTTTTCAAAATCTCAGTAGACCCACAATAGGTGTATCAGAATAAATATATTAGATCTTGGTGTATTTAATCTTCAGTGTCACTGGTTATCACTGGTGATAAAATTGTTTTCAGAAGCAAAAGATGAAAAGAGCATATTGGGGGCAGAAACCACATGAATCTGTCTTTATATCTAAACATGTACAAGAGGACTTGGGACAGAGGAAGCACATAATAACCATCTGCTCTGCAGAAAGTCAAGGGCACCATGACATGTGCAGATAAATATCCACACGTTTATACCCCCCCACACAGTGCAGTTTTGATTTAATCCCTGCGCAGAAAAAAAAAAAAAAAAGGTGAAGATTCCATTCTTGGAGGAACCTGCAACCATTATTGTAACATTTACGTAACTCATATCAAATATTAAACTGCCAACACTTGACAAGAAGCTGGATCAGAATGACCTGTCAGTCACCATTCATAGCTCGATTTTCTTTCCCACTCCCTTTGTTAAAAGTAAGAACTTATAAAAGTGTCCTATGCTCTGCCCAGCTATCAAGTGACTTGTCGGAGTTCACACTGGGTAACTACATTTTCTATGGTGCTGCAGCATCTTAGCTCTTCTGGAGAATACTTCATGGTTAGAAATACTAAGACAAGTATTATTTCATAGCAGCCTCTTAGATCAAAGGGTTGGTACATGGAATAGTCCACAGGGACCTCAAAAGTAAACCAATGATCATGAAAGCAGTCTCACTACCTCTTTCCTGGGGCACGACTACCATTCATTGCTTTCACCCAAGTGCGAGGTTGGCTTCTCACAACGACCAGAGGTGTGATTTGTTTCTTTACGATTTCATGCATAGAAACCCGGAATGGTCAAGTTGCCAAGCTTTCCATTTCTCCTTTCCAATCTCCAGAGAAGTCTGAAAACAGTGCCACTCACTTGATTCTATAATGCCTTAGCCATCCTCCTCGATCAAGAACTTGGATCAATAACCAGATGGAAAGATGGAACTCTCACAGCATCATGTTGACGGACTGCACAAAAGCAACGAACTCTGACGAACCTCTAGCAAAGGGTTTTCTCAACCTTGACACTTAACATTTGGGGTCAGATAATTCTGTATTGGGGGTGCTGTTTCATGCATTGTAAGATGTTGAACAGTACTCTGGGCCAATTCAGGTTCTAGAATAAGACCAACTTAAAATCAGTAGAGTGATTTTAGGTTCAGTTCATCATTTGCGATCTGAGTGCCCACATCTGTGTCCTGTGACTGGGAAGCCTACCCCATCTCCACAGGGCTCAGTCCCTCATTGTACCCAGCTCTCCCTGAATATCATTTCACCAGAGAGGACTTTTCTGGCTCACCCCCTAAAATAGCACCGCACTCCACTTCATTCCTCTGGACTGCCTTACCATACTTTACTTTTTCCCATAGCATTATTTGATGAGATTTCATATTATTTTGTGTATGCTTCACTGTGTGCCTTCACCAGGTAGGAGGGGAATTTTATTTGTTGTATTCTTTGTTGTGGCCCATGTGTCTAGAACTGAGCCTGCCTTATGGCCAGCATATGATAAATACTCTCAGTGAGTATCTCAAGGAATTGTAGACAGGCAAGAGGAAAACATACACAGACACATGTCCCTGACTTACTGAGCTAAAGATACAGAACCTTTGCAAAAATGATTCTCAGTAGCTGTAACAGCACAACTTCTGAAGGCCACCAAAGAAAAGAGGGGCCTACATGGGGTCTTCCTGGATTTGAGAAGCTTGTACACATGTAACATATGCAAGTTTTTCAAAAGTATCTTAAATCAACATCTACACCTAATGATTTCCACTTAAAAGAATGTTTGCAAATATCAGGTTTTCCCACTTCCAAACTTAGCTCCAGTAGCTAGGAGGGTGGGGCAGGCAGACAGGTGTCTGTACCCAGGAGAGGTCTCAAACTTGCTTTGAGGGAGACACTTCCCCACAAAGAAGGGTTTTCCTTTCTGCAAAAGGGGCATATTTCTGAGGGCTGGTATAACAGCAATTAAGACAGACAAAGCAATGAGCCCAGTGCCTGAGACGGAGTCAGTGCTCAATAAATGTTACCTGCTGACTTCTCTGCAATGTTTAAATCCTCTGAACAGCACTGTCCAATACAGCAAAAGCTCTATTGCAAAAATGGAAAGCTTCCATGTTGTTTAAAAGAGTAACCATTAGCCCTGGCTGGTGTGGCTCAGTGGACTGAGCACCAGCCAGCAAACCAAAAGGTCGCCAGTTCAATTCCCGGTCAGGGCACATGCCTGGGTTGTGGGCCAGGTCTCCAGACAAGGGCATGTGAGAGGAAACTAATCAGTATATCCCTCACACATTGATGTTTCTCTCCTTTTCTTCTTCCTTCCTTCCCTTCACCTCTTTCTAAAAGTAAATAAATAAAATAAAAATAAATAAATAAAGGGTAACCATTAGCCATCTGTCACTACTAAAAACTTAAAACCTGGCTAATATAATTTTTATTTAACATTATTTAAATATAAATAGCCATGTATGACCAGTGGTGACAGAACAGTACAGTGCAACCCTGAATACTATACAGAATCTACATTGTGGAGCTTTGTTATTTTATTTGCAACCATGTTATGCTTCTGAAATCAAATTTTCATTTCAAAAGTAATTTCTTTCCTGTAACTTCTTGCATTATTAAGCCATAACGTTGCTTAGTTTTTAACGCCTGAAAAAGATAACAAGAATTGCGGACACAGTGGGCTACTTATTGAAAAGCCATTCTCCCTGCTGCTTTTGGGTAAATCCTGATTGGTCTAAGCCCATCATGCTAACTCCAGTTCACTTGCCAGTGGTTGGATTAAGGATGAATATGAGATCCAGTTCTGACCAATGAGATAGAATGGTTGATTGGACAGAGATAGGGTCCTTTGAGGAAAATTTAACTTGCTCTTAAGTAGAAATACAAAGGAACTTTCTCTTCTTTCTCTGGACTTTGTACCTCAGCATTTGAGCTCTGGAATTGCTGAAATAATAAAGCCATAAGAAAAGTGATTCCAGGATCAAGCCTACTGACTAAGGGTAGTAAAGTAGAAATAACAAGGAATGTTCCGTAAACATGGCAAAGGTGCGAAGATGCTGCCGGGAGATGCCCCACCTCAGGACAGCTACCCAAAATGATAAACTACCCTCATTATTAAGCCAGGAGTGTCAAGAGGTCTCTTCCAAAAACAAAACATGGTAACTGACACAAAAACAAATCCTTATACTCAAACATGCTCCTGGAAACAAATTCTGAATGAATTGGAGAGAACAGTCCCGGTGATATTGCCAACCAGGGGCACTGTTATCATAAAGGGATTCCTTCTGGCACAGCAGGAACTCAGTCAATCATCCGAGAATGGTGAAACTTCTTTTCACACCCCAGTGGCTGGTGAGAGAAAGGGCAATCTTTACACAGAAAGGATGTGATAAGATAGCTCATTAGGAGGTGATGTAAGAATATAAAAGCTACAGGACCTTCAAAAAAATTTCAAAATCACTCCTCCAAAGGCGTGTGTAGACTATGTAGCTCACCACAGCGTGGAGAAAATGCCTGCCCATTATCACAGCGAGCACCAGAAGCAGAGACGCACTAGAAGTGACTCCTCTCATTTTTGCAGATTCTAGTCAAACAGCCTAGTAAAGGTTCATATTTCATTTTCCTGCTAAAATTTCTCAAATGACCAATCAATACCAAAAGTACGACTGGCATGCACACCCTGCTAAAAGGAAGAACATGGTGCTAACACTTGGAACTAGGGTGAAGGGTGGGTCAGAGAAAAATGAGTTCCAGGAGGGAAAGGGGCCAACAACAACTGGGGCAGACCCCAAAAATGATACCATTGGGAGCAGCAAATTTTCATGCAGCTTCAGTAAGGAGTTTGTTTTCCTCCCAGGGAATGGTCTCCAAACTGGAAGAACATGGATCAGCATAAACAGGAAATCTGGATCAGGTGGCTTCCCCACACAGGGAAGATCTCAGGGCAGACCTCAGAAATCCACTAAGTGGGCCACAGAGCACAGTATGTACCCTAAAATACTGCCACTTTTACTCTCGGAGATTCCCTCTGTCAGGGTAAGCAGAGATAATACTTAAAACATTTAACAAATCAGAGGCAGTAACCACTAACGATAAATGGTAGAGGATGAGTCAGAAGTCCACTGCTGAATCCTGGGGAGGTCCCAAACTAGGAGAAGGAGTGGCCAGGGAGGTGACCAAGGAAGAAATTCAGGGGGCTTAGGCCACTGCATATTCTTAAGATTTATAGTAATCTATATTATACCTGCTTCTGTACCAGGACCAGAACATACAATGAGCCACATTTTGCTTTTTGTTTTTTTCAATTAGGACATGAAATAATTTCCTTAATTCTTAAGCCATTCAAGGAAATGCTATACGTACGTTTTGTGACTTTTCAGACAGCAGATGAAAAATACCGTAGGGCCTATGAGAGGCTTCTTGATCCTTCTGAGGTGGTGATAATACCTCCAAAAGAAGAAAACTTATTTTGCCACATTGGAGTGCCAACTGCACAATGGCTGAGTTAATTTTTTTAATTTAAACCGACTAACTTTTTATAAAACCTTAAATATATAATAAATACACTGAGATGGAAAATTAGCATGGCCTGCCACATATGAAAGCTACCAAGAAACAATGAAAACCACAAGATCAAATTCTAAAACACTCTACCAGTTGAAGTCTCTGCGTAAGAGATATTAGCAAGTGACAGAAGTGTTACAGACCTAAGAGCACCAAATTGTGAGTTTTTCCTTGATAAGTCCTCAAGAAAAAAATGACTTTATTATGTTAAAGTCAACTCCTTAAATCAGAGTAGAATCAGTTTTTATATTACATAAAATCATATTCAATATTACATTCAGGGGAAACAGTTATTATGCATAATAGTATTATTAATGAAAAGTGAAATTACTAGAAAGCATCTAATAAAGTTTCTAAAGTTACTACTAAAGAATCTCCAAAGAAGGAAAGGTTCTATGTTATGTACATAAGCTGAACTGTTTTTTAATCTAAACAAGGTCCTAGTTACATGAGAGAAAATGAGGTTTAATATAAATGAAACAGAGGACAGGTTAAATTTTAACAGCAAAGGAGATAACCAAGAAGATACACCACCCTTAATGCTACTGATCTCAACAGGGTCACAGGAGATTACCAGCCAGAAGATGAAGGTGAGGTTAATTTCATCACCACTTAAGCAAGCATTAAAGACTAACATCACCACTTTACAGTCATCAGACTAGAAGAAACTCCAGGTGGACTGACCACAAGAGGACCACATAAGATACACACTTTTGCTCAGGTACAGATTACACTTAACCTTATGGACTGAGTTCTCCTCTCCATTTAAACAGGAGAAAAAAAAATCGGTCTTTAAACACACATTAGACACTCATTCCAGCTACGTACTGGCAGTACCAGAAGTTCACAATCCAGTGACTTAGAGCTCCCTTAGCTTGTACTGCTACCAGGCCCATGTCACCAAGAAGAGAGACAAGATAAGCAGTAAGAGTAGTTCAACTTAATATTTTCAGCAAGGGAAAAGGCCAATAAAATGTTACTCAGCATGATATATACCAATGACAGTTTATTTGCTAAAAAAAAAAAAAAAAAAAAAAATCCACGTAACATACCTTAACAATATCCAAAGGGAAAATAGAAAGTTCCCACTTTATACAGTAAGAGAGTAGGTTCTATGAACCAAATAAGATATAATAAATGACTATATTTTGTTAGGTTAGAAAGGAAGACAAATAGCCTTTAAGTAAATCACACAGCACATGCAAATTGCTGCTCTCCAATTATCAGGCATGTATGAAGCTGGGTATATTCGCCCTCTGAATCTTTAAATTATTCATGTCCCTCCACAAATCCACACTCCCCCTACCCCTGTGCCCAAAAAGATAGTTCAAAGGAGAGAGCATCATCCTTTCAAATTTATAACCAGGAGGAAAAAATGTTTGACTTAGATCCATCACAGATATGTAAAATATATACTTATACATAACTCTGTATGCCTTCTGTAGACCCACTAAATTTATAAATTACTGAATATTAGGATTTATGTTATATCAAAGCAAATATTGACCTTATCTCTGTCTAGATCAATATTTACTGCTTTGTTCAATAAATCTTGATGTTCATTTTCAAACCAAGTCGGTATCAGTTCATTAATTTCTGCATGGTTCACACAAGCATTTTATAAAATTTAAAATGCCAATGAAAATGTTTTACCTAAAAAAAAAAAAACTGGATACAACAAAGTAAAGAAACAAAAACGCTTTTGCTTTCCTTCCGGCTTTCTCTTCCCTCAAAACTGTGACCAAGAAAACAGCATGAATTGTATATAATTCAGCTATCTATTCTAAAATAAAAGAGTTATTTTAGAAAAGTATTTTGAATGTACTGGTATAAGAAACTGAAATATTCTAGGTACAATTCTATCTGAACTTAGAATATCATAAAATAGACAGAAAAAGGCAATCTCTCTAATTTCTCAATGGTAACCACAATTAACTTTTGTTTGCAGCCTCCATTAATGAGACCTTATTAACAGAGTTATTTTAACATATCTTATACCTCAACCTGTTTCATTTTGGTAGATATTTAGTAAGCATAGTAAGCATTCCATCATGAAGATGTACTATACATCACCCGAGCACCTAGTGATGGCTCTTCAGGCTGTCAAACTCAGTGCCGCTTCGGAGATAAGCACAAGTGTTTCCAAAAGACACATTCCCAGAAGCAAAAGTGCTGGATTGAAGACTATCAATATTTAACATTTTCACAGATATTACAAGTGGGCCCTCCATAAAGGCTCTATTAATAGAGAAGACACACATATAAACAATGGGATATTATGCAGCCATAAAAAAGAATGAAATCCTGCCACTTGTGACAGCATCACTGAACCTACAGGGCATTGTGCTAAGTGATATAAGTCAGATAGAAAAGGACAAATACCATGTGATTTAGCTTATATATGGAATCTAAAAAACAGATAATAAATAAACAAAGAAAACAGAAACAAACCCATAGAGAGAACAAACTGATGATTGCCAGATGGAGGCAGGAGGGTGGGGATAGAGATGGATGAAAATAGTGAATGGGAATTAAAAACTACAAGCTGCCAGTTATAAAATGAATCATGAGGATGTAAGATACAGCAGAGGGAAAACAGTCAATAATGTCCTAATAAGCCCCGGTTGGTGTAGCTCAGTGGATTGAATATGAGCCTACAAACCAAAGCATCGCCAGTTCGATTCCCAGTCAGGGCATATGCCTGGGTTGCAGGCCAGGTCACCAGTTGGGGGCACTTGAGGGGCAACCACACATTGATGTTTCTCTCCCTCTCTTTCTCCTTCCCTTCACCTCTCTCTAAAAAATAAAGAAATAAAATCTTTAAAAATAATAATAATAATAATAATAATGTCCTAATAACTTTTTATGATGCCAGATCGATACTGGACATAACATGGGGCTCATATCGTAAGGTATATAAATATCTAATCATTATTTTGTACAACTGAAACTATTATAATATTCTATGTAAACTGTAATTTAAAAATAAAAATTTTATCAAATTACCTATATCAAACTATACTACAAGGACACTGTAATCAAAACAATCTGGTACTGGCAGAAGAACAGACACATAGATCAATGGAACAGAATAGAGAGCCCAGAAATAAGCCCGTATCTCTACTTAATTAATATTTGACAAAGAAGGCAGAAGCATAAAATGGAGTAGAGATACTCTCTTCAATAAATGGTGTTGGGAGAACTGGACTGGCACACGCAAAAAAAAAAAAAAAAAAAAAAAAAAAAAAAAAAAAAAGAAAGAAAGAAAAGAAACTAGACTACCAACTGAGATCATACACCAGAATAAACTCGAATGGGTAAAAGACTTAAGTCATGATACCATGAAAGTACTAGTGGAAAACATAGGCAGTAAATTTCAGATATCTCACACAGCAATATATTAGATGATAAAACTCCTAGGGCAGGGATATCAAACTCATTTTCACCAGGAGCCACACCAGCTTCATGGTTGCCCTCAAACGGCCAAATGTAATTTCAGCTCCTTAACAATTAAGGAGTAGTTACATTTATATAGTCCTAAAATTATTTTGGCCCTTTGAAGGGAGGCCACACCACAAGGCTGATGTGGCCCCCTGGTGAAAATGAGTTTGACACCCCTGTCCTAGGGCAAGGAAAATAAAGGAAAAAATAAAGAAATGGGATTTCATCGAACTAAAAAGCTCCTGCACAGTTAAAGAAACCATCATCATAATGAAAAGGGAACTCACTGTATGGTAGAACATATTTGCCAATGATACATCAGACAAGGGTTTGATCTCCAAAATATATATATGACTCAACACCCGGATGACAAACAATCCAATTAAAAAATGGGCAAAGGACATGAATAGAAACTTCTCCAAAGAGGGCATAGAGATGTCCCATAGACATATGAAAAAATGCTCAACATCACTAGCCATCAAAGAGATACAAATTAAAACCACAATGAGATATCACTTCATACCTGTCAAAATGGCTATCATTAATAAATCTACAAAAAACAAGTACTAGCAACAATATGGAGAAAAGAGAACTCTAGTGCACTGTTGGTGGGAATGCAGACTGGTATAGCCACTGTGGAAAACAGTATGGATTTCCTCAAAAAATTAAAAATAGAACTACCTTTTGACCCACTGCTGGGAATATACCCTAAGAATCCCAAGCTGCCAATTCTAAATAATTTATGCATCCATACGTTCAGAGCAGCACCATTTACTATAGCCAAGTGCCAAAAACTGCCTAAGTGCCCATCAATAGGTGAGTGGATAAAAAACTGTGGTACATTTACAAAATGTCATACTACACAGCAGGAAAAAAGGAGGAATTCCTACCTTTGTGAAAGCATGAATGGAACTAGAGAGCATTATGCTAAGTGAAATAAGCAAGTTAGTGAAAGACAAATACAATATCATCTCACTTATAAGAGGAATCTAGTGAACAAAATAAACTAATGAGCAAAAGACAACCAGAGGTATGGAATTATGGAGCAGACTGAAAGCAGTAAGAGGGGCAGAAGGTGGTGCGGACTGTTTGAAAGAAGATGAAGGGATTAGTCAAAGAGCATATACGAAGGACCCATGGACATGGACAACAGTGTGGGCGTTGGCTATGGAGGTAGGGGGTGGGCTGGGTGGGGAAGTGCAAAGAGGGAAAAACATTGGGACAACTGTAACAGCATAAACAATAAAACATTATAAAAAATAAAATAAAAAATTTTAAAGATCGAAAGGACTGCATCAACTCACTATCCTCAGAGCTGATTTAAAATCCAAATACTTTAGCCTTCCATGTACCCATGTTCCAAATGCCCCATCATAGCAACAACTGGAATTGTCATCATCGATGTTTATCACTTGATATCAACCCAGCACTGAAAAATATTTCATCTTCCAAATGTGTTTTGCAAGGATCACAAGGGCCCTAAGCAAGGTACCGATGCTTTCTTACAACATACAATAGCATCCATTCACTTTACAAACACTGTGAAGCCCTCTCCAGAGAAAAGGTGCTAAGGAACTTTAGAACTAAGACAGCAAGGATTAAAATAAAGCTTAAAAAAAAAGACATCTCTAAGATGTAAAAATAATTCCTCTCAAACAGTTCAGGGAAAAAGAAAACAAACTCAGCCAAGTATTGAAAAACGTTGAAGGTATCCTAAGCGTATGGCAATATATTTTTCTCTTTTATACATGAAGTCCAGATTAGTGTATGACCATATGTGTTTTTTCTCACTCTATCTATACTTGCAACCACTGATCGAAAAAAAGAGTACCTATAGGAAAAAAAGGTTTGTTCCACAATGCATTCCCTACTTGAGAGCCTCTTATTCCCAAACATTTAAGTAAAAACAAGGAAATACAAAGATTAATTACATACGAAGGTTCTGCTCAAAGAGCATAAATTTTAAAGGGTATAAAAATATAAATAAAACACTATACACTACATCTTAATAAGTTCAAGTCCAAATTACTTTTATCTGTATAACCACCGCACTGTTCCTCATTTACTCATTTTAAATTAAGAGCAATGCCACCGCCTATTGTCTTTGAGATCATTCTAGACAATTCATTTTGCTTTCTCCTCCATATACTAATGATAATGAATTCCTCTGGGCACTTTCCTTTTCTCTCTCAAATCCTTGATGATACAACCACATCATTTCTCATCCTACCATCTTCCCTCACTGACCAATCTCTCACCTTACAACCAGTGGACTCACTCAAACGTAAAACTTTGTCCACATCTACCATGAAACCTTTAAGGATTTCCTACCATCCTCGGAAAGATGTTCTAGGTCACAAATAGAGTACTGTTAGGACGCTTCAAGGCCCAACTCCAATGCTCTATTATTCCCTCTCTCCATCCCACCAAACGCCCTTAGACCTACTGAGCTGCCTCCAGGTCCCAGGTCACTGCCACACCACTTCGTGCCTCAAGGCCCTACAGGCCTTCACAAATACCTGCCCATCTTTAAAGTCTGGGATCTGGCAGCAGCAATTCTAAGGCTTCACTGGTCCTTCCTCTTACAGCACAACACCTAGCATACAGTAAGCAATTAATAAGTATGTTAAATGAATAAGCAAACAACTTCTGTTTACAAAATGTAAATAGATTAATAAAGAATCATAGAGAAGATAAAACTTAATTGTAAAAAATAAAGGGGAGTATGATGACTTTCTCCCCTTTAGGGAGAAAGGGGTCAAGCTAAGCATCAAGGTGGGGATACCTTTGAGCAAAAGCTTGGAAAGATGAATCTTAAGGCTGATTCTTCCCCAACAGTGTAGTTCCATCAGATCAGAAGTTCTCTGTCACAAAGGAAATGTCCTGGGAAAATGATTCCCTTAATACACTTGGGAGAAAGAGTAGGAGAAAGGCAAATAATACACCAATATTAACACTAAATTTTGAGGTTCTACAGTGCCTTCCATTCTTGTAATGACAAAAGTAGACTTGAGGCGTGTATATTTTGCTTTGCCCTGTATAAACATTGTTAAAAATAGGCACGGAGATGTTATTTCAGGAATTTAATTATATCTTAAGTTCACCAGGAGAGCTCATTACTTAAAAGGATCCAACTGTGAAACCTTTTATAAATCACCGAATAATTTATCTGAATTTCATGGCAGGATCCCTTTGGTGAGTTCCTAAAACCAGACGACGGCATGAGTTCATTTACCCATCCATCTATTCACCCACTTGAACAATATGCACCAAAGATGCACAAAATAAAATATTCTGGCACGCAGTAGGAAAAACAAAAAATTATGAGCTATACTAATCCTCAAGAATTGTACATTTAGCTGAGGAAATGAGACACGTACCTACCTATACACACAACACACATGTGTGTTATAAAACAAGATGCTTATATGAATAATGTACTGGGGTGGCATATAATTAAAAGCCAAATGCATAAGATCTATTCCACTCCAGAGTAGAGGCCAAGAGTTATACCTAGTGATTACATAACATTACTTCTAATCCTCAAAGCCACCCTACGAGGTATGTCCTTTTATCTCCATTTTACAGCTGCACAAGTCATCAAACCCCAGGACAATACAAAATGGACAATGCATATCTCCTCCCACAATTTTCTGGCCAGGGCCCCAACGCCTACTAGAATAATTCTACTTGACCTTCACAGAGAGCAACACCAGACACTTCCAACAAGAAATTTTGGTCACTGCATGTCTCAGTTGTGGATTGCTCTAACCATGAGAAACTATCCTCTTGTTTTGACTCAGTGTCTTTCTAAACAGAAGGAACAACAAATAGAGATTACTAAAAATGTAAAAGAGCAAACAGAATGCATAAAAAAGGATGGGGAAAAGAAACCACAGCCTGGTTTTCTCCAAGTCTTTGAGGTGGAGGAGAAAGAACAGCTTTATAAAAATGCTTCAAATTTTTCACTTGAATTTGCTCATTTCCCTTTCCCACAATGATGACCTACCTAGTATGTGTTAGTTTTTTCATGAACGGTCATCACCTCAAGTAACACAGAAAAATATGTATCTTAGTCAAGTAGAATTAACAAAAAAGGAGATTTGTTTAATATTTCCAATGAGATACTCTTATTCGAACTATTGCCCTTTTTTAGCATAATTTTGCACGAAATACATAAAAAGATCTTTCCCCCTTTTGCCCTATCTTGGTATAGGAAAAGTAAATCCAAAGATATAAAGCAATGTTGAAATTATATTGCTATTATTATCAGTTAACAATGATATCTTATATTTATGTTGTCTCATATCTCCAATGCATGATATTTTCCCATTAGACGTAGATATGAAGATCCACCTTTTTTACAGTAGACAAATTAAGAACCAGAGAGATAACCAATCTTCAGATGGTAACAACAGGATTAGAACACGTATGTCCAGGCTCCTCCAGACCTCTCTGAAAAAGCTGTAGGTGTTCACAATGGCCTTGTTTGATAAGCCTAAAGAAGTAAATGTTTTTGGCACTTCAGATATAAAGAGAATATATGCCTTATCCAAGATGATGCAAGCTGGGTAGTATTAAAGTGAAAAGTTGCATTAAATATTAGTGAATTGCTACTATGATAATATCCTAAAAACAAGCTTAAATACTTACACAGCTCTCAAGTGAGTGGGGTGGAATGCCACTGGAATAACCAAATCAGCATCTTTCACCTAATACCATCCACAAGAAGGTAACCTACAGTAGGACATTATATCGCAGGGAACCCCTGAACGGCCAGCGCCCACTCATCTCCCTGATCTACCCCTTCAACATTCCACTCACTCATTCTTGTTCCTCCCAAGTCTTCTGAAAAAGCAGGACCACCAGAATCACTATGAATGCTAACCTGAGCTTGCCAAGGATATTCCAGCACAATGGAAAGGCAAGACCCAAGGGGGTGAGGTGGGTAGGGGGTGGGGAGTAGGGAGGAGAAATCATGTTCCAAATCTCTGAAAACTTCTGTTCGAGTCAGTCTAACATCTGCTCCAAAACCAGGGCTGTATCAGTGTGAACAGAAAGGCAAGCCTTTTCTGTAATGGGGCCAGATAATAATGTTCTAGATTTTTTGGTCAAAGGTCTAGGTGAACTACTCAACTCTTCAGTTGTAGTGTAAAACCAGCCAACAACAACACCCCAAGGAATAAGCGTGGTTGTGTTCCAATAAAACTTCACTCTCAAAAGCAGGCAGTGGTTTGTAGTCTGTCAACAAACCCCTGAACTTGAGGATAGTTTGCTTAACCCTCATTCCCAAATCCCAAATGGGTAATTCTTGGGAATTATGAATGATAGAATTTCGCTCACTTAGCAGTATTACCCAGTGACCACCCACTGTCAATTGCAGCTACCCAATGAAAGTTCCAATAACAACGACAATAGTGTCAAAAAAGAGCAAGAGTGATACTAGGTACTTTATGCCAGACATGTTAAATTTTCACGCATATTATCTTATTTCATCACCATAAAAACTCTACGAGGGAAGTACTATTAATTAGTCCTATTTCAAAGATGGGAACACTGAGGATCCAAGCAATTAAATACCCTCCCAACATCATAAGGATATTAGCAGATAAAACGCAGATTTAAGCCATAACCTATTTATATGAATTCAGAATTCATACTCTCACACACCATACCAGCAAAGCATTACCTTAGGAGAAACAAAGACAAATCTGTAAATTGGAGACGTGAGATTAAAATCTGAACCATTAAACCAATCACTGAGAAGTGTCCTGCTTTGTTCTTGCTAAATTTCAAAACGCTCCCCTCTACAAACAAGCCTTTCTTTTGGCAGCCCCACCTAGAGCTATACCTGCAGCTCATAGTCCAACATCTGCTTTACTGTGGTTTAAAAGCCCTGATTTGATGTGCCAAAGTAACAAGCAACATTTCTTATAGACGCCAAGTCTTCTGGACATGAGAACCAATATTCCACCACTTCTGTGTGAGAGGGAGCAGAAGCTGGCACCATAAAATATGCCTTTAGGGATATTACTTATGTTAACCTGATCAATTTTAAGAAACAAAAGAAAAAAAAAGTTTGACCTCCCCCCAACTGCCTTAAAGAATTTAGATAGAGGGCCTAGCCCCAAAAGAAAGATATCACCATAGATACCATAGATGACTGTATTTTAATATGAACCATCCTGTGATGGACAAGGAGGAACCTAGCAAGGCCCCTCTGAGCAAAGTCCTCACTGTGCTCCATCCTTCTAAGGCTGCCCAACAAATATTTGTTTACTAAATATTAATGCTTTTCAGAAGTCTTAGACCCCTACCCCACCTACTTCCTTAGTCCAGAATGACTATTATATCACAGTTTGTATTCCTGTCTTTGGAATTTTTATGCTTATGTGAATTCCCCATGTACATGTATTAAAACTTGATTTTCTGCTATTAATCTGCCTTATGTCATTTTGATTATTAGTCTAGTCAGAAGAACTTTCTAAAGGCAGGAGGAAATTTTATTTTTTCTCACTCGCAGATGTGAAGCAACAGCTAATAATGCAACCATGGCAGAATTTTCCAGAAGAACTAAAGCATGAGGTTTCTTCTCCTTTAATTTTTCTCCATTAAGCCTAGTAAGTGACTTCACTGGTTCTTCCAAACCAGTCCATATCTTTCTGGGCATCCTCATGTGACTGCCCAATCCCAATTCCAGGAAAAAAATCAATTGAAAAGCAAGGGTTGACAAACTATAGCCTGTGGACCCTATCCAAATGGCAGTTATTTGAGTGTAACCTACAAAATAAGAATAGTTTCTATATTTTTTAATTGTTGAGGGGAAAAAATCAAAAGAAGGTATAATATTCCCTGACATAAAAATTACATAAATTTCAAATTTCAATGTTCATGAATAAAATTTATGGGAACAAAGCCAATTCGTCCAGTATTATCTATGTATGGCTGCTTTTACACTAAAATGGCTAGTTGTAACAGAGACAGATCATATGCCCTGCAACGCCTAAGATACTTACCATTTGCACCTTTATGGAACAGCATGCAAACTCCTGAGGATGAAATAACAAACTTTCCACCAATAGAAGACGTTTCCAAATCCAGACACAATGCATTCCAGAATTACAAAATGGAGACTCAGAAAGTCCACTGGAGTTGGTGGTATCAACAATTACGCCATCCCAAAGATCACACCACTGTGTCCACTCTTAACTACCGTAAGGAATGGGAAGACTTGAAGCCTTTCATTCCTTCACTGCCATTTTCAACTGGAGATGCTGATGGGATGTAACTTCCAATTTCCACCTAACAGCACTAGTATTCTAAATTGATGAACTGCAAATAGCAGGCCACTTTTTGCCTCTTCTTAACTGAATTGAAGCCACAGAGTACAAAAAGATAAATTTTCTTTGGGTTTCTTGCCAAGAAGCCATATATATATGTAATTTTGGCTTTCATCTCCCAATTTCCTTCATTTATCAAAAATGTTGACAAAGAGGCTTTAATTAGATCATTCTAATCACAAGGAACTGGATATGATGGAAGACTTCAGAATCACTATCTGTTCTTTGCAAAACAAAACAGATAGGCTACTCTCCCTGTAGGGGCAGGAGATTTATCAATAGACAAAAGGATACGGAAAGCCAATAGATAAGGTGTAATTAAAGAACAGGCCTATAAATTTTACACTGACATAAATTTAAGAGGATTTGCACATAGAAATTCAAGATTCAGAACATGAGTATCATTATGAAAATAATACCACTAAGCTCTGTATGCAACAACATTGCATAATACATAGGTTTATTACTAAGGCTACTACTCTGCCTCCGAGCCTTTTCATATAAAGAACTTGGATCGTTCAGTGCCAAAGTAATTTCAAGTGGTCTATTTCTCCTTAATTAGCTACATTTTCAATGTACTAATAAGCATCAAAATCTGTTTTAGAAACAGAAGTCACCTATCAAATGTTTGCTCATTGTTAGAGACATAATTTAGAAAGGTCTGTGTATTCGTATCGGACCTCATTTTTTTCTCTTTATAATGTAATAAAATTACTACCAATGTAATATTCAGTATGGTTACAATACAAGGTGGGACAAAAATAGATTTACAGTTTGTATGAAAAATAGTACAATTACAGACTCACAACTGTATACCTACTTTTGCCCTGACCTGTAGTGGTCTCTCTCTTTACTGGTGCAAAAGCTAAGAGTAAAAATGAAAAGAAGTGCAGAATACCATAGACTAGAGGGCTAAAGTATATTCAACTAAGATCTGATCTGAAGCTCAACTTGCTTTTCTTAGATTAAAGCATAATAGATCATTTTGATATGTGATGTTTTGTAATATTTAGCAGACATTTAGCAGCTCAAGACTAGCCTTATATTTTCTGCCCCCTAAAATCACAGCCACTGGAGAACAACAGAAGAAAAATAGCTGCATCTTTTAGAAAATTACAAGTTTGGTACAATAACTCATTAAAAAGTATAGTTCAGAAAATAAATTTAGGGGAAAAAACAGGTTGAGAAAACAGGTGGGAAAACAGGTGGGAGAGATAAATTAAGGTTCTTGAATAACCTTGAGGCAAAACAGACTTCACTATTACAACTTTTAGGGAACTACAAAAGGTTTGAATAGACAGAAATCAAAGTGTGCTTTCCAGTGAGTTGAATGGGATGTTAACTGGCCTGTGTGATCCTGGTCAGGACAAATCAACTTACCAGAGTAGGCCCAGTACGGGTCCCCTGAGGCTTTGCGCCTGCGGATCTGCGCTGAACTGCTGTGTCTGTTGTCCTGAAGGGACCCAACGTAGCCTTCTGTCAATGCTGGAAGACAGAGAGAGCCACAGTGAGACAAACTCATCACCCCACTGGACAGGAAGGTGTCAAAAGCACACAGGTAAGTGACTTCCCAGACACACAGACCTTGTAATAACTGGATAGAACCTCTTGGTTTTACAGAAAAACAACTACAGGATACTCTAGACAAATTACCACGGTTAATATTAACAGTAATCACAGTTTACAATGCGTATTTTGTGCCAAGAAGGGCAATACACTAGGCACTTTATGTACGTTATCTTATTTCATCTGCAACAGACCACCAGGCAGTAGACACAATGACCCTAATGGTGAGCCCATTCCATATTTAAGTGAACTGGAGTTTAGAGAAGTTAACTATAACTTGCCCCAGGTTGTACAACTAATAGACCTGTAACCTGAAATTTTGGTTCCCACTACGTATATAAGCTCATGTCCTAGGTCATGCAAAGGACCTCTAGCTTTATTTTATATTCAGAGAGCAAGGGTCACTCTCCCTTTTACAGATGGAGGAATTAAGGTTCAGAGTCCCAGGTCACAAAGGTAAGTATGCAGCAGGTCAGGTAACCGAAATTAAGCATGCCTACATCAAAGCCAGGGCTTCTGCCACCCACCCCAAGCACAGTCTGAGGCCTAGGAGACCTCCCGTGTTAAGTATCAGACTTCTACATCCTTTGAACCCCAAACAGTCAGTCGCCTGTTGCACCAGACAATGTGAAATTTAAAACCCTCCAAGGACAGCAGAAAAGAAACATTGCTTAATGATGTATTTTTTGAACACTCATAATGAATCCAATCTTCTACCCCATGGTGGAGGGTTTCCATCTGCCAGCTACAGTGTTCAAAGCCCTCCCCTCCCATCCCATCACAGATGCAAAATTCTTTTGTTATGAGCCCACACCTGAGTGCACTGATGTTTAAAAAGACAAATATCACAGGTGCCCAGAATCCAAAATGAAATGGAACTGCACTTCAAACAATACATCCCAGCTGTCTATGTTAACATTTAAATGCACCCAAACAAAATCAAATGTGCTTTTAAAAAGCAAAGAAAATGGTTAGGGGATCTGTACAATCAATTAAAGATTAAGATGGCACCAGAGAAACAAAATACTTTTTCTACTCCAAATTAGTCACAGTAATACGAATAATCTCACCATGATAGCATTAGCTTTGTAGACACTATGACAGTCATGAGCAAAATTAGGAAACATGTAAAATACTTTATGCTTACATGTCAATTGCAAAGAATGGCAAGGACTGGCTTTAAGAGAAATAATGACTGAACAAAGAACAAAGGCTGTTGGCATGAACCCTTCCAAGAAAAAGAAGAATCTTTCACAATACTAAAACACATCTAAAAGGCAAACCTAGTCATTTACATCTGCTCATTGGTCCTGAATGACAAAGTCAAAATCTAAGTCACTATTCATTTTTCAAGAATGATGAGGATTTAAGTACCTTCCATCCACTCCATCCTAAGTTCTTGCAGATGAGCCATACAGAACCCCAGGAAGTTGACCATTCTACACTTCTAGTAATCAATAATAAAATCATCTGCCCTAGCTGGGTGGCTAAGTTGGTTGGAGAGTCATTCCATACACCAAAACATTGCAGGTTTGACTCCCAGTCAGGGCATATACCTGGATTGTGGGTTCAGTCCTTGGTCTGGGCATATGTAGGAGGCAACTGATCACTGTTTCTCTCTCACATTTCTCTCTCTCTCTCTCTCTCTCTCTCTCTCTCTCAAATCAGTGAACATACCCTCCAGTAAGGATTAAAAAATAATAATAACAATAAAATAAAGTATCCCGACTAGTCTCTTAATCTATTTTTTCCCATACACTAAAGCATACCAAATGAACAATTGTTAGATTTGTTTTCCATGTATATGAGGAAAATTTTTAAATATATCTGTTTACTATGCATCTTAGAGCTAGTTCACTCTAATTGTTTCCAAATAATTCAAGTAAAAGAGTGTCTTGGTCTTGGGAGTAATCCATATGACTTCCATTAATTAGGGCATGTGACTGAGCCTCAGCTACCCTGTCGTACAGAGATAAAAACACCAATCCCGTAGGACAGTTACGAAGATACACAAGTTACTATGAGCAGAGCACCTAACTCTCTCATCTTTATTGATGAGAGAGAGAGACAGATTGATTTGTTGCTCCACCCATTCATGTGTTCATTGACTGATTCCTGTATTCTTTGACCCTGGATCAAACCTGCAACCTTGGCATAAGGGGACCACACTCTAACTACCTGAGCACCTGGCCAGAACTAAGGCCTGGTAACATAGGGGCAATTGGTTGCAGTCACTGTTTTTAAACCATCCTACCTCCCCACCCACTCCCTTAGCCAGGAATCATACACTGGCCCCCTCGCCCATCTCCCCACCAGCTCCTGGTTGGGCTAGACACTGGCTTATGCCAGTCAGACTGTAAACTATGCCCTTGGCCCCAGTGATATGTTTAGAAATGGGGACATCCGCCAATCAGAGAGGTTATTCTCTCTTCCTCAATTATTATAGTATGAGCTGGAAGCCTCAAGGGGGTGACTGAGGGTTCAGAAAGGGATCAGCAGAGAAGCTCAAGAGTAGAACCAAACCAGACGAAGCAAACTCTGGTGATAGATTCTTGTTGGAAAATTTTAAGCCAGGGACAAGGCCAATTTAAAATCAACCCCATGTTAACTTTCATATTTTACATAAACCAATTACCTGCCAAAGTTTACTTTTCTGTCTTTTATATGCAAAAGATCCACAAATGACAGGAACTGTGATCTGATGACCTTCCAAAAAGTCACTTAAACTTTTGATCATCAAGTTCTCTGTCCATAAATGCCATTGATGGACTACAGCTCTGACTCTCAACTCTGGCTGCTTTAAAAAAATAAAAATTAAAAAATTAAAGAACCCTATACCATGGACCGTACCTGCAGATATTGGTATTTAACTGGTCTGGGGGGTACCCAGGTATCAATATTTTTTTCTGAGTTATCCAGGTGATTCTCTTGAAGTCAAAAATAAGAAGCACAAACCACCCTGATGAGCCAGACCTAGGGTCCAGTTCAGCCCTGACAGTCTCAGCCCCTACCCTACAACCTGTAACTTCACATGCCAAGTCTTAACACGAGTAAAGAGCTGGCTAGAAATCAACCCAGTGTGGTGTCGACCCCAGAATTTGCACCAACAAACCTGAACTAAGCCAGAGTTCTGCCAGAAAACTGACAAACAAACCAGGTATCCTAGTAAAGGGAATGAGTTACCCTCAAGGATATTAATTCCTATGCCTTTTACAATAGATGTTATCTGGTATTAGAGTCTCCACAACCAGTCCTCCTTTCTTTTTTCCTGAGAAAGAGGTACTTTCCATTTCCCAGAACCTTTGAGAAAAACCCCCCTCTGCCAGTGGGGCAAACGGGGATGAAGTCTGCCAGGCCTGTCTCTCACCTGCGTGGCTTCCGCAGTGGCAGCTGCACTACCTGTCCTGCCTGGAAAGCAAAGCAACAGAGTCCAGAGCTTCATCAGTAAGTACAACGACTTCTAGTCCTGAGAAATAGACCGTAAGGCCTGTATAGGGGCCGTAAGTGCAGGTTTCCAACAACTGCCAGCTCCCCAGACCAATAAAATATTGTACTACTAAAAAATTAAAACTACAAACATATATTTAATTCAAGAAACAAGGGAGGTACATGTCAGAAGGTCCTCCCCTGACACTGCAGGTCAATGGCATCCATGTCCAAAAGGGCAGACACCTTCCTAGCCATCCGTACACATCACATTGTGGTGTGAGCAATGGCACTGCCTGTCTAAAGGTAGATCAACTTGGGACAAAAGTAGGGGGTGTGGTTTTGCTGTATGCAGACCAAAGGACAAGAAGTAACATGGGGGAGAAGGCCATCTCGAGGAAGGTGGTTACCTCTATTTTCATCTCACTCCCCAGAGTACTGAGATACAATGTGGACTGGACACAGCAAGATGAGATTAGGCAGGAAACCCTGATTCTGAAGAGCATGCTGCATGTGGCCCAGGAAGGGTTCTGACCTCTCAGAAGAAAAAGGGATTCCCAACCTACCACCCACAAGGAAGCCTGATGTATCATGGATGTTCAATAACTAGTGAGTAAGTGACTGAATGAATGAATACATGAAAAATCAGGAAGGTGATGGTGTCTGTGTTGGGGGTAAGAGTGTGTGTATCCACATGCATATATGCTGTGTTTATATACACCACAAGCAAAAGCACCAGAAACAAGAACCATCTACAACATGAAGCAGGAAGGAATAACCACCCCCCAGGACCTCACAAGTAATTCTCTGGAGAGACAACTCAGAAATGAACAGGGTAGCAACAAACTTTATCACCCTGGCAACCAGGTTTCTTTTTAACACATAAACTATGCATTAAAGATGACTATATTTACTTCCCTTTTATTCCATCTATGTCAATAATGGGTGATTTCCTTTTCCCTGAATGAGAACATAATCATAGACTACTGTCACTTGTATATTTAAAACAAAACAAAATCTTAGTCCCAGATGTATTTTCATCATATGATGAAGACTTTATTTTAAAAAACTTTTAAAATTATTATTTGAATAGCAGACATAAAGGTGTATCAAGTATATTAAGGCACTTACTATTTTATTGGCAAGAAACAAAGATTTGCTAAAAGAAACAATCTGCGGATCCCAAGTAAAGACACAGACTCAGCACACCAAATTCAATCAATTTCAATACTCTATGCACTCTTCAAAACTCAAACAGCCAACCAACAGCAGCATGGCAATGATATGTATGGTAAGGCTATGAACCATGCTATTGATTTTCAATATCTTCTGTGCAGAAAATTAAATTATGCAAATGTATGCCTTTACGGATCCTTACCTTAATGTAAAATTATATCCCTGTTTATGTCAGCAACTTAATTACACAATTAAAAATGAAGCATGCTTATGAAAATATGTAGTTTCATTCTTCAGAACAGACAATAAGTGTAAATCGGCCCTTAATTATCATGTGGCTAACAAAGAGGAGGAGCTGGTGTTATGCAAACACATCCTACCAAGTTCTATAGCACCAAGGCCACAGCGGGGGCTGAAGGTGTCCATAAGCATAATCTCAGAGGGGCTGTTAAAAGTGTGGCCGCCTAACTTGTCAGAACTGAGACTGCGGTGAGGTAACAAGGGTGAGAGGCACAAAAAACGTTCAGTCCTGTACAAGGATGTAGACCGCTCCTCAAAGAGGTCACCTCTAGTGTGTCTAACCAACACACAGAAATGCACAAGTGTGCACACAGACACACCCACATGCATGGCCTAACCTGGGTGTGAGAAATATCAAACTTGGGCAGCCTTCAAGGCTCTGGATACTGTAATAATGAAATGAGTTTACAAAGGGAAAATCCAACTACTCCCACCATCCAGGACAATCTGAGTCAATTCTGACAGGATGAAAGTGGAGATTTTTAAAACCAAAAGCATCAACTAGCCACCAGTGCTTGTCTCACTCAGTAGGAGGAACCCAGTTGCTATGCAGGGTGACAGGTATTTTCATCAGGTAGTTTTCATGAACTCTATCACCTCTGAGAACTTCTACCAATACTTTATTTCCAGCCTGAAGTGAAAAAGATAAAAAAGTTTCCAAACCCAAAGGCCCAATGATTTCCTATAAAAATATCCTAAGAGTTACCCACGTCCAAAGATACCAACAAAACTATTTCCTATGTGCATGATTTAATTTCCCAAAGCCATCAGACATAGTTTAAAACAAGAAGTGTTCTTATTCTGGGAATATAAAAGCAGATGTGTATCCCATCTGCCTCAACCATAATCTTCAGGAGGAAGGATTCTGTGTAATCCTTACTCTCAGGGTTTCACAGAAATTTTAGCTTGGGGGGGGGGGGGAAGAGTTTCAAGCTGTGTTAACTCTTGTGTGTTAATGTGCAGGCTGAACATTTTCATACAAAGAAACCAGCTCCTCTAAACACTACATTAGATAACATTCTGTACATAAATGTCTTTTCTTCGGTTTTACTGTCAGAGAGTAGAGTCATTGAATGTACATGGGATAAAAAGAAACATTTTTCTTCTACAGCTGCAAATGCATGAATTGAAATTACAGAGTACAACTGATGTCTTACTGTTTTTAAGAAAGTTGGTATATTTACATACATGCATTTGTTTATCTGAAAAAATAAATGGAAGTCTGAGATGCCCACCAAGAAAGGAAGACATGTGGTCACTCCAAGAAATAAACACAAATTCTTCCACATTAGGTTTCATCTTACCATACTGAACTGACAACGTCCACTGAATAATAGCTATGTCAAGATCTCCCACAGGGTAAAGTGGTTAGATGGCAGAGGTTAGGGAGAGGTGAAAACAGTAAGGTTACGATGAGAACAGCCCAGAGTTCCATCTACAATATGTTGTATTACAAGACGCACTGCAACACATCTTGTATGCAAGGCAAGATAGATCAATGACAGTTGAGAGTATTTCCACTTTTAACTCTATGTCCAACTCTAGGTCATTCCAAAGGACTTAGATGCCTGGAAGAAGTGGTCAGCTTCCATCCAAAATTGAAAACATCAAAACAACAAAATAAAATTCTGGATCCCCAATGCCAGAATGAAAATTACTTAGGATGATGGATGGATGGCTCTCATGTAACAAGAGTCCTAGTTCACTGCCAGAGTCACTGCCAGAAACCCGCCCACTAAAATAAGGAAAATGCACTCGTTTTTGCAAATCCAGAATGCGTATTTCCAGAATGGCAAGCAAGCAGTTAAGCAGGCTGTTTATATCTATTATAACTGCTCACACAACAAAGTAATTAAAGATCCCTCAAGGATGGCAAAATCGCAGTCAAGCATAATTTTCTCTAAATTTTAAGAGCATTTAAGAACATTAAAACCACACAATAATCTAAAATGAATAAATCTTTATCTTTTTTGTGCGTATAATGGGCAAAAGTATCAAATTATAGTTAAAATAATTAAATATTCCAATCAGTCTCTCATCTCCTTTGTGCCTGTCATTCAATTAATTGCAGTAAAATGTACTTAGCAAGTGTCCCAAAAAGTAATATCATGAAGTGCATTCCTTTGTAACTACTTCATTACAAATAGTCCCTCAATTATTTGTGATATTGAGCTGACCTCAAATATAACAGATATTACAGTAAATTATCTATTCTATCACAGTCAATTGTACTTATTTTCCCAACTATAAAAATATGTCTTCTCATCATCTGAAGTGATAAAGAAACCTCACATAGAGCCATGACTGAAACTTATAGGCAATTCAAGGGAAGGAGGAATCACACAGCAAGGCGGTATCCTAGGGGAAAAGGGAACACAAAGCCGGCTTGTAAAAATGAGTTAAGTCAGAGGAAGAAGCAAAATGCTGAAATTCTCTCTTCATCATTTCACCGTAAAGTAACATTCATTCCAAAGGCAGAATCTGTTTCTTAGTCAAATAGGACTAAAAGGAAGAAAAAATTAGAGCCATGCCTCTGCTATTAACTACATTAACAGTTTTAAAATTTCAGAAATAAAAACGCATGTTTCCCAACAGGTTCACGAAAAGGTATACTAAGAAAACTGATTTACACAGGCGCTCAGAGCCACGCTCCTAAAAAAGAATTATATGCCTGACTTCAAATATTTTATAACAGCAGATAAAAATAAATCAACTGATTCTTTCAATGCATTTCAACACTGTATGATTTTCAAAGAATCATGTCTCTTGATCTTACAAGATTCCTGGGAAAACGGGGATTAGTCATGGATAGTGTTGTGCTAATGTCGATTGCCACAAATCTACACTCTAATTTGACGATTGTGCCATCACTCTGAATCCTTAACAATCAACAGAAATGGTGAGTACAGATCACAGATTGCAATTGTGGCCATCACGCTAAATACAGCCGTTGACCCAGATGTTCTGTTTCACCCACTGTACATGTATGCATGTGTCTTTAAGTACTGCCAACATGGAGAGTTCCAATATCTATGTTTTAACAGGAGATCTGTACTTTGTTCCCAAATAGCAACAATATGCCAAGTCAATAGTGACTAGCTTTTTAGAGAAGAATCACGACCCCACCCGTTCCCATTTGATCATTTTTATTTCCTGTCTACTCCTTATGGCCATCTAACTTTGACACCCATGGCTTGGCCCAATAATAAGCTGCTTACTAACTCAATCACTGCCTATGTGGCAGGCATTATTAAAAGTAGCATTGATGCAATAGCTTATGTAATTCTTTCAATAATCTTGTGGCTTATGTACAATTATTCGGAAACAGCATATAACCTGCCCAAGAACACACATCCCTAAACCATGTATTACTTCGAGGCCTATGTAGTTATCTCTATACTACAAGTATTGTTTACAAAATTGCATTTTAGTAATTATAAAAATACCTGTGTGAATAGCTACTCCACCTGCTCAAAAATAAACATCACAAATGAGAAACAGTTACACATGTGCCTCAGAAAACTAAAATGTAACAAATGAGAAAGAAAGAAGCTGCCTAGTCTACTCTTCCCAACACCACTGGCAACTAAGATAAAATCATGTTACGATAATAGAACAAAAAAAAGTCACTTTTCTAACTGATGTGGAAAATATCCAATTACAATTACATAAACATTGGTTATTGTCTATAAAAAAGAAAGGCACTTTTATTCCAGAACAAGTTAACATTAAGTTACAACTGGAGTTAGAAAAACAAAGTGATATACAATGATTAATAAATTCTCTTCCTTTTTTCTTCTCTTTAAAATTTGTAACTGTGACTACCTAATAAATTTTTATAACTGAGAAATAAAGGATAAGCTTTACAACTTGGGCTTCTTATACAGGGTGGGGCAAAAGCAGATTTACAATTGTTCATGTAGAATACAATAATTAATAAATAATACAATAATAAATAATACAATAATAAACTGTGTTTCACGCACTCACAACTGTAAACCTACTTAGGTCGCATCCTGTAGAGTTGAGTCATTTATATATACACACTCCCTGTGAAATACTGAATGAAAAATATTTAGTAAAACAGGTATTTTTTTAATAGAACAAAACAAAATGGACCGGAAAAAAATCCTACTTATATGTCTTTAGTACCCATTTCAAAACCATGGCACATCCACCAACCCCAGCAAAACATGCCAGCTCAGAGTACATGATTAACATTTCAGAATTCAGATATAGTGAGCTTCTTGTAGACAAAAACACCCACCAAGATAATTCCCGAACCGTAAGAGGGTAGAAAACACATTGCAGCATGTGCTCTAAGCCCTCAGCAGTTCAGGGATCAAATACCTAAATCACTCCAATCATGACACCAAATTGCTCCAGATGCCAAGCATGGCTGAGGATAGACCTGAGTAGCTTAATAAACGCAGAACTTCTAGGGCCAAATCAGGGACACCACCATGAGAGACAGCACGAGCGGAGCCCTATTACAACAGAGCTGGAGAAGCCAGGTCAGAGGAACTGCCCTGCACGCCTAGTCTTCGCCATCCTCCTTCCTGGACCAGAGCACCAACATTCCAAGAAGTCAGTCAGAATGAAAGTATTCTCTTTGCAAAAAATGATGAAAACCAGACTTTGCTGATGACCATGCCATTGTTAACCAATCCGTGAAGAACAAATGCAGCCCTTCCGGTCTCCAGCCAGTCTGTGAAGTACAGACCGACCCTTCCCTCATCTAGCACCAATGAACCTGTTCGTCTTTAATGCAACTCACCTCATCTCCCCCCTTTTCCCACAAAAACCCGGAGTCCCTCTCCTGTGGGGGAGTGGAAGGTGCCACTATTTGGGCTTCTGTATAAATCTGTACTCCCCGATATGCAATTCCTTTCATCCCAAAGAATCATTTTTTGTTGCTATTGCCACCTATTGACACCACTTAAACCCTGACCATCCAGAGGCCTAGCTATCCATTTATTCTCCAGACCTCTGTGCAGTCAGCAAAGCACCCATGCCTTCACCCATTAAGAGTAGTCCCTAACTCCTTCTAGCCAAAAAGAGAATTTCTAGGGAGTCTGATGAGATGTACACAAGTAGTGACGGTCTCTCCAAGGTCAAACACTAATACACCGAAGATTCAGGAGTTCCTGACCCCACATCAGTCCTGTCTTCTCAGAGCTTCAGCCCACTAGGCAGGTGAGCTAATAACTACACAAATTATAGTTTGTATACATAGTGAAACAAACATGAAAAATTAAATAAAATAAACATGCTAGAGCCACAGAGAATGCAAGTAGGGAAGAAATTACTTGGAGACAGTAGTCAGGGAAGGAGATGTCATTTAGGTGAAGTCACTGGCAAGATGAGAGGATAGAGTACAAGAGGGAGAGCAGCACATGTGAGGATGCTGAGGCAGGAAAGGTGTGAGGCCAACTGGGGGAGCCTAGGTGAGGGGGCTGGGGTTGAAAAGGACTTCCAGGGCTTTGAAATGAGTCTGAAGGAGTCCAAGAGGAGTCGGTATGTCCGTTGTATGTCTTCCTTTAAAGCAGCTTCATTGTGATGTAACAGTTTTTAGTATATTCACAGAGATGTACAACCATAACAACAATTGAATTTTAGAACATCTTTATCAATGTATACTTTGAAAAGGTGACTCTGCTAATGCAGAAAACAGGCTGAAGAGAGACTAGCCGGCAGAACACAGTGGCGCATCACCTTGGCCGCAGGGTGAGTTGAGGCAAATCATTCATTAAATGTGTGCTTGCACCTGTGGGCAGGGGGCGGCGCTCCTGGAGGCAAAACTTTGGAGAGCAGTCTGCTGACCAATGCCAACTCCCCTAGTTTTTGGTTTTATTTGCTATTATTTTCTACAATTTCCCTTTTGCCCTTTATCACTTGATTCAGATGTGCACCAGTTAGATCAGGCAATTAATTGCTTATGCACATCAATAAAAAAAAGGTAACAGTTAATGAGATGCAAACAAGATACAACCGTTTGCAAACAAAATGAGGGAGGAAAGGCAAAAATACACCTTGTATTTTGTTAGAGTTATGCAACACATAAAACTATACCCACAATATCATACAAAAAAATTACCTGCCTGTATGATACCTACAGAAGGACAGAACACCCTACCATGGATGTTGGAGGAGCTTAGGTGGGTGATATTTTTTTAAATAAAATTTTTATCATTGTTTAACTACAGATACGTGCATGGCTTAAACCCAACTTGGCTTCTCTCTGCCTCCCCAAATGATATTAAAAAAAAAAAAAAAACCTCTCTTCCACAGGTAGGTGTGAGCAGTGGAACAGTAAGCAACCTAAACAGGGGGTAATTAATAAATTAAATCTATGGCAATTCACCTCTGAATGATGGCAAAGATTCTGTCTTTCTTGAGCAATTCTTCACATCTGTCTATAACCATAAAAACATAATCAGAAACAAATATGCTTTGTTGCTGGTAGAAAGAGATAAATCACCAAATATACTCCTCTCTATAACTCAAAGTCCTCCTGAAACACTGAGAAATAGGCCTCCTGTAGATTTGTTTGATTCAACCCATGTCATAATAACGCAAGCAATTGGGGAGCATTGCCCAGGCAACCGCTGTAACGCTGCTGGTGAGAATACCCCAGGGCCACAAGTTCATTTTTGTTATCTCCATTTTCATTAGGTGTTAGTTTCACTTTCCAGAAAGAATGAGGTTTGCTTTGTTCTCTTCAGTTGTAGAAAGAAATCTGCAGAAGAAATAACTTGATTCTGCTTTGCTTGAAGAGGAATTATTTATTCACTTGAACTAACTCAGTGGAAGTCTCAACAAAAATAACTTAAACGGAAAAAGGATCATTTAACCAAAAGTCCTCTCTTGATGAAGAAATGGCAGCTATTAAATAAGCAGAGCTTGCTTCTTTTTTTGTTTTTGGTGGTTCTTTTTCTAAAACCTCTGACTGACCAATTAAACCACAAAAACCCATTTGAAGCATCAAAAGAAAAAGCAGTTTTATGTCTTTAAAAAGCTCAAATACAGAATTGAAAGTTTCAGTTCAATTTATTTTTGTTCCCCTCACTATTTATATACAAGAATCTGAATGAAATCAATTGCAAGGAGACCTTCCTACTCTGAATTCAAACCCTTATCTAACTGCAATACAAACTGGGGCTCAGAGCGGGTATGAAAAGAATGTCCTTTATTTATTTTGATACATACAATGATGCTGAAAGGAAACTGTGTATGTTTCGAAGCTTCCCTATCAGGTGAAATTCAATGAAACAAATTGTTAGTTTGATTTTTAGACAGCAGATGAGAGAGATGTAGCATCTGCAGTGAATCTTCCAGAACAAATCAGTATAACAACCCTCATCAAAACTACAGGACTGCAGATTACAGAAATCCTGAGTAAATTCTGAAAAATACACTCCTCTAAATATTACTTACCAAGATTTAATTGAACACATTTGCTCTATAATATCAACTCTGCATAATCAATGAGTGGTGTTGAGTGAAAAAGTGAGAACGGACGGCTCTGGAAGCTGTGGAAACCTCTGCCCTTCCTTCCGTGCACAGCCCTGTTGTTCTGGCTGATCCAACCTCTGACATTTAACACAATGGACCAAAAAGGCTGCAGATTTCAAGTGCTTCAGGTGTTTCAGAAATCATGCATGATATCTGAGGTTTGTTCAGAAATAAATATTTCACAAAAAGTAAAAGCATTTTGTGATATACATTTAAAATTTGCCCTTCACTCTGTAGAGGAGAGAACTCTTTGATACAAATGCTCTGACCAGAGAGTTCTTAATGACGTAACATTACTCAAGATGTGCTCAAACCCAGAACAAAGCAGTAGATGAAATAGAGAAATAGGGCTAAGGATATTGTGGCAAAAACAAAGATTTAAATATATGTTTCAGGAATAAGTAAGGATACTTTTTAACCTCTCTCAATGTCAACAAAATAAATTCATTCCTAAAATTCTTCCTGCCCTACTTTTGCTCATAAAATTAATAAAGATAATTAAGAAAGATGCTGAGCACAGCTAATATTTCTTTAGCACTTACTGTGACAGAGCTGGTCAGATAGATTATCTCATTTAACCTCACCAGAAGGTTGAGGAGTAAATAAATCCTCTGGTACTCCCATTTCCCTAGGCACAGAATAGATCATTAATCACCTTGTCAAGGTCACATTACCTTGTGGAGATGGAGAAGGGAATTCAAACTCAGACCCTCCAAACACAGAGGAAGGGAAACGAAGCTCCACTGAGCTTCCCTAGAAAGTCTGAGGGCCTACAGTATGGACACAGAGGCGCCTCATTTAGGTTCTTTGGAAAACATACGTAAAGACCCAAATATAAAATGTTACACAGAATATATCTGTACTGGTTCAAAGTGACCTTTGCACCAGGACTCGGATGGACAATTTTAATTTTACACATTCTGTGTCTCAAGGACCCCACTAGTTACTTAGATGTCCCAATCCTGTGTCCCAAAAGAAGCAGTATGTTTTCAATTGTCCTTTTAATAGATTTCACACTGAAAGAATTCACACTGTAAAAACACTCTAGTTACAACTGAAAATACTGTAATAAAAGTGATAATTCCTGAAAATTATTAAAAGGCTTGCAAAGAGAATTCTAACACTACAGCCTACACAGGAAGGCATTACACTAACACCAAGTAACCACTGAGAAAACAATTCACTTTCTCAAAAACAGAAAAAAAAAATAGAATGTTCCACACATGCGTATGTTCCCATTTTAACTGAGAACTGGGGATTAGAAGCCTTTAGAATGGCTCTGTCTAATAAGGTGGGGTCCAGCTGCAGGGGGCAACCCTGAGCTGGTATGTGCTGTGAATTTAAAATATACACAGGATTTGAAATACTTAGCAAAAAAACAAACTAAAAAAAAAACCAAAACCACACATACACGTATGTACATATGATTGTAAAATAGCTCATTAACACTTGTCACTTTAGTTACATGTTGAAATGATATTTTGCATATTCTGGATAAAATAAAACACTAAATCTCCACGTAAACTCTCTGCAACATGTCACATTAGCACTATGCAAGTCAGTTCCTTTGTCTTCTTTTTAGCGTACTTCCTATAATGCTCTTACCCCAGGTACCAAATGTGACCTAGAATAATTTAGTGAGCCCTCCATCTTCCTGCTACCTACCTCTTTCCCACAAATTAGGGAAGCTCCACTTCTTTTGTTTTCCCTCTTCTATTCAAGAGACTACTGACTCAGTGGGGAGAGAGGGTATTTTTATGGAGGCATATGGTCCACCGGGCTCTTCATGGCTTCAGCTGTAGAAATGTAAGGCTCATAAATCAACAGGAGGCCTAATGGCTCAGCACTGAAGAATACAGGACCATCATGGTGTCGGGCATGCGGCCAGTCTTTTTTTCAGAGGGGACAGAGTTAAGGGGACAGCATATACAACAGAGTACAGTTTGATTGTAGACACTATTACTTCTGGAACAGAAAGCCAAATGAACGTTATATCTGGAAATACAGTTGCCCTTCTCACAATGACCATGAACATTTTCCAAGTAACATGACTTTAGAACCTTTCCAAAATTTACATCCAAAGGCAACCTCTGAAGAAGTCTAGACATTCCCGGGGGTGCCCAGTTCCCCACATGACCACTCATTCTGGTGTCAACCTTTGGAACTGCAAGCCTTCCTCTCTGAAAGAGAACAGGACATGCCTTGGGGGTCAAGGCCCAAATCACTGGTTAAAGTGTTGTTGCAAGAGTACACCTTTAAAATCATGATTTATCTGTCAACAGTGAGTCTCCAGAATACATTTTTTAAAAACTCCTTCCGGGATCACATGCAGGTGGTCAACAGATCACATTTGGAGCAACGCTAATTTGCTCGAATCATCAACAATAAAAACCCACAGTTAATGGAAGACAGGAAAATAAAAATCTTTTATGAAATAAGTTTAGAATTAAGCCCTCTAAACTGATGTGTCTGCAGAAAGCCTGGAGATAAAAAGTATGTTTTGCATTTCTTTCTGCTCTGGGTTTTGAAAGTCATGGGACTCACAACAGATGTGGCCTGGTTTGAACCATAAAGGTCTGCATGGCTAATAACAGTTAGTGCAAAATCACAACAGCTGAGGCACCGTGGCTGCAACAGTTGGTGAGCTCCAGCCCAGCAGGACAAGCCCCTGGCTCTGCCAAAACAGACGGTATGCCTTGCAGGCCAGCTGCCCAGGGGTGGGACCAGCAACTTATATGCCCACAGTGGTGACAAACCCCACTCCAGCAGAGAAGTCACCGCAAACCTGAGGAAGACCCAGGTAAACATACCTAACTAGCACGATGAGAGGCACCATTACTTTGCTGGAACAAATGAAATAATGAACAATTACTTTGCTGGCAACAGACGTGAGGCCATGAAACTGATCAATAATCATATCACACATCTAGGCATTTCCACAATAAATTCTTTCTTTAATAGCATTCATTGCTTTTTCTGATTATAAAAGCAATAAATATTTACTGTAGAAGCCCATTAGGTGAAGCACATTAAAGAGCAGAGCACATTAAATAGACAAGAGGGTACATAAAAAGTATAAAAAAAGAAAATAAAAATAACCATAACCACTGTTAAAATTTGAGTATATTTTCTTCTTTGTTCCAATAGTCAAGGGGGCCATTTTTTAATGTATGGTGCATCTTTCAAAATTGAGTCTGTTGGACTTTATTAACTCTCAAAGTAAATGAATATGCAAAAGTAAAGCTCATTTCTACAAAAATTAAAAGTACCACCACTAACAGGCCATGTGACTTTGCTCAAACCCAACTGTTTTGTCTGTAAAAAGCAGGCATCGGGGAAATGACTGCTATGGTCACTTCCCATTTCGACATGGTCTAATGTGAACAACTTTGCATCTCTTGTTTAATACTCTAAATCAACCAAGATCAAAAATGGCAAACTGGTGGCCCACTACCTGGGGCCCATGAAAAAAGAATATCATCTTAAAAGTTGCCAACATTTACAAAGGGGAAAGGACATGTGACAATTCACCCTTTAATATTCTCTTTAGAAAATTTTAATATCAAGTCATACTGAACCATATGGCAACAACTGGCTCAAGATGCACAGTTTTGGGTCACCTTCACTCAGTATAAACTTTACCACCGTCCCCACCAATCACAAATCTGTCCCCAGCTGAGATGCCAGGTATTAGCTGCAGATGCTCCTCTGCTTAATTTTATAAGATGCTTCTGTTATTTATGGTGCACCTCCCTGGTCCTTTTAAACAAGTGGGTTTGCAAATCCTTCAGAGAATATTTACTATGTAAAACAATAAGATTATATATATAGACAAAGATATAGATGTCTGCCTATCTATCCATCTATATATGTGTGTGTATATACATATATATATATATCTTAGAGATAATCTTAATTGAAAACTTACTATGTACTAGTCACCCTTTTAATCCTGTAACTTTTTAATCCTCATGACAACCCTACAAAGTAAACACCACTTTAGATGACCAAACTGAAGGCTTAAAAATTCACTGATATGCTGAAGGTCACATAAATAGAATGTGGCAAAGTCATGTCCAAGCTCAGAGCAGAGAAGTAGATAGTTCAGGACAAGGTATGTAATTCAGTCCTCTCCAGTCAGCATCCCTGCTTTGCCAGCATGCTGAGTACACATGAGAGACATGAAATGCACTCCAACAGGATGAAAAAAAAGTGAGGATGGGGATGGGACTGAATGTGCCACAAGTCCACGGAGAAGGACAAAAGCAAAAAAATAAAAATAAAATTAAGAAAAAAATCACCAACAGTTCAATTGCAAACTTGTAAACTGATTCACCTTGGAGACAAGGTGGAGATCAGCTATCAACATTAGCCAAAATCAAAAAGGTATAAATAAAACTCAGCAACTGTCAGTCTCCATGAAGCTTCACAAATTGCTGATAAGAAAAATGATCCCAAACATAGAAATAAGGTAAGGAAAATGCAGCATTTCCTTTCAATACCATATTGGGTCAATTTTAACAAACTTACCCAAAAATTATTTAATTACCTAGAGGAACGTACCATAGTTTGCCTTGCTATTCACTAGGATTAAACACCTTGGTGAAATTAAACATTAATCTGTATATTTATGTCCAATTTCAAAAAAGAAAAATGGGTTATGGTTTTATAACTCTGTAGAACATTAATCGGTGTTGGACCTAACCAAGCAATCATATTCTGCAATTCGCTAAAAACATCCAGCTCCTCCCACGCTCTCCCAAAAAATCTTCACTATATTATTCTTTGCCTCATTAATGATCTGAATTTGATATGTATTAATTCTGTTTGTGTAAGAGTCATAAACTTTGTGAAAATTATGATTTGACCACAACGACTTAAACCACTCTCCTGAACAATCTGAGCTCCAGGCCTATCCTTCCCTTCTCTTCCATTTCAAACTACTAAGAAACATGGCACAGAAGCTCAACATTCAGTTCTTTTTTTTTTTTTTAAGATTTTATTTATTTATCTCTAGAGAGAGGAAGGGAGGGAGAAAGAGAGGGAGAGAAACATCAATGCGTGGTTGCCTCTCACAAACCCCCTACTGGGGACCTGGCCCACAACCCAGGCATGTGCCCTGACTGGGAATCAAATCAGTGACCCTTTGCTTCACAGGCCAGCACTCAATCCCCTGAGCCACACCAGCAAGAGATCTTAATAAGTGGGAACAACTTCATGCATCACAAACTCAGGGGCACAATGCAATCTAGAAGGCTTCTTGGGATGCAAATATACAATAACAACAACAACCCTTAATGCTACAACTTCAGGCACCTAAACAGATCAATTATAAGGCTGGCATTAAAGGAGATACGATTCAACCACCAGTCTTTAATGGATTATAAAATGGTTATGTCCCTGGTAAGAAAGGATCTACTTATAATTATTTTGGTGTTTTCCATTTAATAGTAGTATATTTACATGATAAAATCCTTAATACAGTGAGACTTGGTAATATTTTCCCTGAACACTATTCATCAATTCTTACAGATATACTTTAATATCCAAATCCTTATGTTTCCAACCATTAACCCATGAACATCTCCAGCCATGGTGAAAAAAAATATCACCAAGTCACAAATTAAGAGATCCTTTCACTTGAAAAGGAGAGTAAACAGTAGACAGAAGAATGACCAGAAGCCCGGAAGATAATGTGCCTACACATAAATCACAATTTGAAGATAAGAACTGCAGCTCCTCTCAGATTTAAATTACAAGGTCATACAGCACGATGATTCACCGGAAATATGTAAACTAGATAGGTTGTAGATTATACGCATGGAGTAGGTCTGTCCTCCAACACCGATCCCAGCCACACTCATAAACTTCTCTCACTCTTCTCCAACTAAAACTCAAAAGAGCCTATCTGTTACCAGTAAGAACAACACCTAGCAAGTTGCCAGCCTGTGCCTATCCTAAATCTAAGGCAGAGAGCAGTCAAATTTCATAGCTCTCTCCTGCTGAACCAGGCCTTATCCTTTCAATGCTCCTTAAAACTGGATTCCACAAACAGAATAAAATAAAACAGATTACAAGCAGACATCACCAACCTGTCGGAATTGATCCTCAGGATAAAGTGAGCCACATTAAAGTGAAGATTCTCAAAGGGCAGTGAGTTCATTTGTACTGAACACAGTAATCATCCAAAAAATAATAATTGGGGTGGGGGCCGGGAGGAGCAGAAAAGCATCAAGTCTTCAAAAGAGAATACCATCAAAAGGGAAGAATGGAGTGTGAGGAATCCCTCTACCCAATTTTAAGACTTGTTATAAAGCTACAGTAACCAAGAAAGACCTTGCGGTATTAGCAGACAGACAGAAATCCTGATCAATGGAAGAGAGCAGAGACTTCAGGAAGAGACCTACACAGTACAGACAACTGATCTTTGACAGGCACAAAAGCAATTCAATGGAGGAAGAACGAGCTTTTCAAAAACCAGTGCTCTGCAGAGCAAATGAATATCCATAGGGGAAAAAAGAGAAAGAATCTTCATCTTAACTTCATACTTGAGACAAATATT